>PVIC010028614.1:0-23084 GCA_004025085.1 Thryonomys swinderianus
TATGGTATTTACATATCTGTGATCTATTTATTTCACTTATTAGTGTGTCCTCAAGGTGTATCCATTTGCACATAAATGAATGAAACTTGTCATTCTTTATGGCAGAGTAATACTCCATTTTATAAAAAAACCACATCTTTATCCAGTCTCCAGTTGATGGGCATCTGGGTTGTTTCCAAGATCAGGCTATCACAAACTGAGCTGCTATGAACATGGGTGTACATATGCCTTTACAATATGATTGTTTGAATTCCTTTGGGTATATTCCTATCAGGGGAATAGCAGGGTCAAATGGGACCTCTAATCCTAGTTTTCTGAGGAATCTCCACAATGGTTGTACAAGTCTACAATCCCACCAGCAGTGGAGAAGGGTTCCTTTCTCCCCACTGCCTAACCAGCATTTTTTACTTTTTTTTTTTTTTTTTTTTTTTGAGACAGGGTCTCACTTTGTAGTTTAGGCTGTCTCTGATGTAACCCAGGCAAGCCTCGAACTCAGCAATCCTCCTGTCTCTGCCTCCCGAGTGCTGGAATTACAGGCGTGAGCCACCACGCCCGGCAAACCAGCATTTATTGCTGGTTGATTTTGCAATAGCAGCCATTCTTTGTGGAGTGAAATGAAATCTCAATGTTGTTTTCATCTGCATCTCTTGAATGACCAGGTAAAATGAGAATTAACTTCTGTCATATACTGGTACAGATTCTCCAATGTTGAGTGTGATTGTGAACTGTGTATAAAATGTACCAATAAAGAATTTTTTAAAAAAATCTCAATATAGGCTTTTCTTGAACTCAAGAATTGGAGAGCAACTCAATAACATTAAACCCAGCCATTTACTTTTATTATTAATCTCAAACATAAGTGCTTCTGTGATACACTTCATGGAACATAAAATGATGTGTATGAAAGAATCTATAGCTAATTTAAAATGTTATTAGCTAATAAAAATACATACTAAACTGCATTTTTTGAATATTCTATTTTTACAAGTACTTCATATTTTTAGCATTCTACTTGGAAAATAAATATTCTAAAGGATTTGAGTTATAATGTAATTAACCAAATATTACATAATATATACACATAAATGACTGTTATGCCTATTGATTTAGCAATATCTAAAGTACACTATGTTTTCACAAACCCATTAGACTACTCAGCATTATCCATTTTAGTGGCTCCTTATGCTTTTTAGAATTTTGAAGTTTGAAGGTCATGGCCTAAAGTCATTTTATAAAGACATCATACTTTTGGGTTTTAGTAAGTCAGCTGTGGAAGGATCTATTCTGGTACTTATAAATATTGAATCACTTGTCTCAGATTCTTATATAAAACCACTCCTCTCAGGAACTGCTCCTGACCAAAATGTCATTAGAAAATTAATATTTTTCTCTCTGAAAAAGGGGAAAGCTATTTAAAGAAAAGGGAAGATCCCTGTCACCCTTAATCAGAAAGGACACTAACTGTATGTTATGATAAATGCTGGCGTCAACCCAATTAAGGGAGTGACTTCTAGCTTTTCTAGAAGAAATGTAATTTTCTTTTTTAGCATACATAACATATGTGGGTTTTTGTTTTGTTTTGAGACAGACTCTTGCTTTGTAGTTCAGGCTGGCCCTTAGCTCACTATGCAGCCCAGGCAAGCCTTGAATTCAGCAATCTTCCTGCCTCTGCCTCCCGAGTGCTGGGATTACAGGTGTGAGCAACCACGCCTGGCACTGTATGTGGTACTGATTGCTAGTGGGCGTAAATCACCATCCCGGTATTGTTGTATGTGGTTACCAGAGATTGAACCACAGACCTTGCGCTTGGTAGGCAGGCGCTGGAACCACGGAGCTAACTAAATCTCTAGCCCACACAACACATGTTTTTAAGCTAAAACAATGACAGCCATTCTGGAAAGTTTATGAAGGTAGGAAAGATATTCTTTGCAGTCAAATCTGGCTTTGGCCAAGACTCCAATAGTTGCTACAATAACATTCACCAAAGATCAGATCATTTTAGAAAACTTATGTCTGATTCTGTCTGGGAAAACATAGAACATAAGCCAGCCAGTTTGATGTGAAATGTGAAATCCCAACTTGTAGTTGAAGTAAACATGGGTGTGAGGATGAATTTATGTTATGTAGAGGCTTTTGAAGTGGCAGAAAACATGCATGAAGGTATTAACAAATCATTAGCAAAAAAATCAGGATCTAAGATCTGGACATGAACTATATAATTCCTAAATGTAACTATATTCCCATCTACTCTGCTATTTAAGATAGCAGAGAGGCAATATTCTAAAAGGATCAAAGAACATAAAATCATCCTTTCTTATATTACAACATACTTGTAAATAAAACAGGAATTTTCAAAGTCAACTCTTTTTAAACTGATATATAATATGTATACATATATATTTATACATATATATCTACCAATATAATGTTTACATCAATGATTATATACCATATGTTTACTTTCTCCTTTAGAATTTGTCCTAAAGAAATATCCTAGAAATAAGAAATTCAGGGATGTTCACTGGAGTCTTATATATAATAATGATCCAAAAAAAAGTATGCCAGGTGTGCTGGTGCACAAATGCAATCTCAGCACTCCAGAGGCTGATGCAGGAACTGTCACAAATTTGAGGTGAGTCTGGGCTAACAGCAAGTTCAAGGCCAGCCTGAACTACATAGTGAACCTCTGTCTCAAAAAATCAAGACAAAAAAAAAAATAGAAACAATCTCAAAGTCCAAAGGGGACATTTTAAATTAAATTACACCATATCAAAATAAAATGTTATGAAATAACTGAAAATAATTATGCCAGCAAGGCATGGTGGCATATGCCTGTAGTCACAGCTACTCGGGAGACTAAGGCAAGGAATAGCTTAAACCTAAGTATTTGGGGCCAGTCTGGGCAACATAATTATATGACACAACAACAAAGTGGCATGATGGTGGCTGGCTGTAATGTTGAAGCTGTGGGTGACTGAGGCAAAAGAATTTCAAGTTTGAGAACAGCCCGGGCAATGTAGCACCTTAGCTTGACTCTATCAGAGTTGCTGCTCCGGCAGTGAGATTCCAAGATAAATGATGGAAGAAGTAGAGAAACCATGACACATCTAGATTGAACTCAGGACCTTGCACTTGCAAGACAGACACAGTGCCACTAAGCTAATTCCCCAGCCCATAATTACTTCTTTTGAGGAACTGGTATGCTGGCATATGCACCCACATATACAAATACACACACACACATATGTATACTATGTATTATCTTATTTTTATCCCTTTCCCTCTTCCTCTCCTTCCTTAATTCCCTTCCCCATCTCCAAAAAGCCTACCTCCCTGTTTCCTACATCTTTCCTTTATTTTACTCTTTATATTTAGAATTTCTCATGTAAGAGAAACCATATATTAACCTTCTGGATCTGACTTACTTCGCTTAACATTACAGTCTCAAGATTCATTCATTTTCATATAAATTATTAGAATTCATCTTTTCCTATGCTGAATAACACTCCATTGTGAATATTCATTACATTTTCTTTATCCATTTGTCTACTGATGGGCATCTAGGCTGTTTGCACAATTCAGCTACTGTACACACTCCAAAAAACTATCTTAGTCTCTACTGGCTATTGCGGTCCAGAACAACAGACCGCGATCACTATTCTCATGCTGACAAACACGTACGGTTTCTTTTTTTTTTTTTTTTTTTTTTGAGACAGGGTCTCGCTTTGTAGTTCAGGCTGGCCCTCAGCTCACTGTGTAGTCCAGGCAAGCCTGGAACTCAGCAATCCTCCTGTCTCTGCCTCCCGAGTGCTGGGATGACAGGCGTGAGCCACCACACCCGGGCACTGTGGTATGTGGTGTTGATTGTTGGTGGGCGTGAGTCTCCACGCCCAGCATTATATGTGGTTACCGGGGATCGAACTCAGGACCTTGCGCTTGCAAGGCAGGCGCCGGAACCACTGAGCTAACCCTCCGGCCCACCTATGGTTTCTTTAGAGATGTAGCTCTACCACTGCATAGTGCCAACATTCCCTGTACAAGGTGTGAAGAACCCCAGTGCTTCACACTGTAAGCAACAGCACAGACTGACGCACAACCCAAGCTTGGGGTGTTGCTGCAATCAGCTCTGCCTCTGGAAGAAGCCGCTGGGTAGAGGCCAGTAATGCTGTTTTACATCCCACAATGAGCAGGATGTCCCTAGATAAAGAATCATCCAGCCCAAAATATCAATAGTGTCAAGGCTTTTCATGACCATTTGGTGGACTGCATGCAACAATGCTATCTGACACTGAGGGTGACAATGCGGTCTCTTACAAAAGGTATGCAGAAAATCCCAGTTTGCAAAATGTGTCAATCTTCAGAATTGTGCCAGGACACGGTCTAATCGTATGCTGAATAGGAATGTAAGTTGTAGAGATAATGATTAGGTGTCACAAGAATTCTGACAGACTGTGAGCTCTCTAAAGGTGGGGTCTTAGATTTATCCATCTGCTCTAAAAGCTCAAGTTTTGAATTATTTTTTCTGAAACAAAGCCCAGTGTATAGCTCCCAGCATGTGGTAAGCACTCAATAGCATTAGCTAACATTATTTTTTAAAAAATCTTACTCAAAATTATTTCTAATTCTGTCAATATAGCTTATAATTGTCTCTTTTGTTCATGAATGCATGCCAAGCGCCAGAAAATCATATTATTAATTTTCTGCCAATATTCAATAGACACTGAATGAGTAAATAACTAAAAATGCTACCCAACAGTGCAAATACCTTCCTCCTCAAATAAGACAAAACAACAGAAAGCACAGATACAATGTGGTACCACTTTCACACATGCTTGTAGATTAGCACTTCTCTCTGGGCCCTGGACCTCTGCCTCCTCTTCCTCACTCAGGCTATCAGCTTCTGACCTGAATAAGTGAACTGAAATCAGCATCATCCACAGTCTGACTATCAGAGCAATTATTCTACACCTGTGGCCTGCAGATGCTGGGCTGTGTTAGGTAAGAATATGAACATGTACACAGTGACTCCTCAATAAATGGCGAAGATGACCACGGCTGACCACTAAGGACCTCTAAGAAACATGAGAAATGCTGCTGCTTTTATGCTACCGGAACTTGCTCGTCTCATCAATTCCTGCTCACAGCTGCGCCTGACTAATTAAAAGTGCCTGGAAACCTCATCTATCACTTTACTGGTTATTTCTTCTAAGTCGAAGACTACACTTTAGAATTCAATCCACCTGTCTTTTTCAGTCTTCAAAGAACAAATGTTCATAAAACTAACCAACTAGCTAAAATTAAATGTACCTTTCCAGCTAGGACTTCAAATGTTGTTGGGTACAGGAAGCAAGGGGTCAAAGGAAAAAGCATTGAAGAAAACTGTGTTCCCGAGATACTCAATTCCCGTCTTGGCAGAACTGGGACAGATCGATCCACAACTCTACTGATGAAATGGACACATGTCAAACACTGCTACCCAGAGTAACATGGGTATCACTCCACGTTCTTCCCTTTTTCTCTCCTTTGGACTCCACATAGTTCATACTGGCTTCTATAAGATAGGATTAAATTTTTTTTTTTTTGAGACAGGGTCTCGCTTTGTAGTTCAGGCTGGCCCTGAGCTCACTATGGTGCCCAGGCAAGCCACCGCGAACTCAGCAATCCTCCTGTCTCTGCCTCCCAAGTGCTGGGATTACAGGCATGAGCCACCACACCCAGCAAGATAGGATTAAATTTTTGTTTTCAAAGCCATGCAATAAATTATATCTATGCTCTGAAATGTCACAAAACACCTCAAGTTCAATTTTTTTCCCAGTATGATTTGTCACCAAAACCAAGTAAAAGATAACAAAGTGAAGCATAAATCACACCCAAAACTCTCATATCATATAAAGTTATTTCTAGCCAGGCGTGGTGGCTCACGCCTATAATCCCAGCACTCGGGAGGCAGAGACAGGAGGATTGCTGAGTTCGAGGCTTGCCTGGACTACATAGTGAGCTCAGAGCCAGCCTGAACTACAAAGTGAGACCCTGTCTCAAAAAAAAATAAAATAAAAAATAGTTATTTCTAAATCTAGACATGATGGTACATAACTAATCCCAGAACTTTGAGAAGCTGAGGCAGAAAGATGACAAGTTCAAGACCACCCTGCAAAACTTAGTGACTTAATGCCATGCGGCCTCAAAATAAAAAATTTAAAAAGGGCTAGGGATGTGGCTCAGTGAGAAGGTCCTACATTCGATCCCTAGTACCACCACTACCACCAAAAACAGTTATCTCTAAAACACTGTCATTTACCATGTTGGTGTATACTTACCACACTATATAATACCTAAGGTTACTAATAAAATGAAATGTGAAATTCCTTTTTAAAAAACTTTAGGTAGCTACAATTTCAAAATTTCACAAAACACCTACAGCTACTGACAAAATCACCTCTATAGATATGTCAAATCCTCTTCTTATTAATCCACTGGAAATTTGCTATATCAAATAAAACAGAAAACAAGTTTCTGACAGCTCAGGCTTAAAGTACTTTTGTTACCTAGATTTGTTGTTAAAGAGTTCAACTTGTGTCCTTGATGTTCCAGAAAAAACTGGTAACTAGTGATGGTAACATTCAAAACTAAACTTCAAGTTCTTTAAAAAAATACTACTCAGTTTTATTTCAGCTAAATAGCATTTCTCAAATTCAATGCAACAAGCCTTCTGTTTTGTCTGAGATTGTCTTGACATATGTAACTCAGGTATATAACCCAAACCAGTCTTGAATTTGTCATCTTCCTGCCTCAACCTCCACAGTGCTCAACTACCACGCCCACTATGACAGTGCTTTGCTCTAGGAAGTACTAATAACCACTCTACAGATTCAAAAACTTTTAAATATAAAGCTACCATACATTATACTAGGGGAACAAAGTAGAATCCACCTAAAATATCTACCACAAGGAAAAAAGCTAAATAATCTGTGAGGAAATTAGAAAACAATTTCAGTACCAGGCATGGTGGTACACACCGTAATTCCAGCACTTGGGAGGCTGAGGCAGGAAGAGTGCCATGAGTTTGAGGTCAGCTTGAGCCAGCCTGAACTACGTAAGGGTATGTTGTCTCAAAACAAAAAACATCAACAAAAAAGAGACACTGAGGAGGTATAGCTCAACAGTAGAGTGCTTAAGGTCCTAGTATACACGCGAATAAGCTGTAAGATATACTGTATGAAGGAAAAACAAGTTGCAAATATGCACATAATAAAACTGATGATTTTTAAAAACAGTATCATATATATTCCATAGGTACCACCTTTGGGCTTTTTGACTATACAAGCAGAGTTGTGGTGAACATGCCTGCAGGAGGCCAGCTGGCAGCAGGGCAACGAGATGGGCCCAAAGGTGACTCCAGAGTCTCTCTCCACAATGCCTCTTACACAAGCTTTGTAGGGCACTTGACAATTTTCAGTAATGTGTTTATTTCCCTTGACTTGGAACCTTCACTCTGAGGAAATATAAAATATTTTTTATTTTCTTTATTTCTTTTCAATGCTTATATAGAGATCATACTCCAGTAGAGACTTGACACCTGTACATAACACATCACAAGTTTTTTTCCTGCACCAAGGACTGGACTCAGGACCTTGAGCTTGCAAGTCAGCCAAAGCACCAGAGCCAAATACCCAGTCCTCTCAATTCTTTTTCAGTTCCTTCGCTCTTCTCCCTTCCCCTTCCCACCATCTCTTGGTTCCCTTCTGGTTTGCAAAAAATCTCTGTCCTTTTTTTCTATTGTCTATCTTTTATTTGGCTCTTTATTTATGTTTTGGATTTCTCATATAAAGGAACCAAGCAAAATTTAAACTTGTGTGTCTAATTTATTTCATTTAACATTATGGCTCCAAAGTACATTCATTTTCCTATAAATGACACACATTTATTCTTCTTTATGGCAGAGCAGTACTCCATGGTATATAAATATCACATTTTCTATCCATTCATCTGCTGATACAGAAGCTGCTTCCAAGATTTAGCTACTGTGAATTATGTTGCTATAAAAACAGGTTGAATCTATCACTCTTTGTGATATGCATCTGTCACTCTTTGGGGAAGCTCTCTAGAAAGAAAATAGTTGGGTCAAAAGAAATGTTTAGTTTTTTGAGGATTCTCCATTCTGATATTCATAGTGGTTTTGCCAGTTTACATTCCCACCAACAATGTTGAAGTGTTCTATTTTCTCCTACATCTTTGTTGGTATTTGTTATTTCATTTCTTGATGACAGCCATTCTTTCTGGAGTAAGATGGAATCTTAATGTTTATTGTTTTTGAGACAGGGTCTTGCTCTGTACTTCAGGCTGGTCCTGTAGCCCAGGCAAGCCTCAAACTCAGCAATCCTCCTGCCTCTGTCTCCCGAGTGCTCAGATTACAACTATAAGCCACCATGACCAGTTTTACTGTTATTTTAATTTGCCTTTCTCTAATGGCCAGAGATGTTCAACATTTATTTATCTATTTATTGCCCATTGGTATTACTTAAAAGAAATGCCTATTCACTTCACTTGCCCATGTTTTACTGTCTTTTATTTGACAAGGAATATGCTTTGTTTTGGTTTTTGTTGTTTTTAGCTTCACGCTGTGTATTCTAGATATTAATCCTCTATCAGAGGCCTGGCTGACAAAAGGTTTTTCCCCCATCCTGTAGGTTGTTGCTTTATCCTGTTGGTTGAGGAAACTAAAAATTTTAATCCCAACCATTTCCAACTCATATCTTCCAAGAGAAAAAACAAAAACCACCACAGAACTATCCTTAATTGTGCTGTTCTAATGAAGTAACTAAAGCTTCAAACAAAAAACCTGTAGGGGTGGTGGTATAGTGGGTCCTGTGGTTTCTAGAATAGCTTGGGTGAGTGCTAAGTGTAAGAATGTGGCCTGGTAAACAACATCTCTGTTCAATATACAAATTCCAAACTAGCTTAACTAGGAAAAGGCACATACTAGTAATAGAAGCAGATGAGAAAATAATCACATATAGAATTTCCTATCACATACAGAATTTCTGGAATAAGAAAAAAATCAGAGGGCTGGAGATTTAGCTCAGTGTTTTTGGCACCTGCCTAGCAAGCACAAGGTCCTGAGTTCAGTCCCTGGTTAGGACAATACTGGACATGGTGTTTTACGCCCACTAGCAACCAGTACCACATACCAAAATGCTGGGCATGGTGGCTCACGCCTGTAATGCCAGCACTCAGGAGGCAGAGGCAGCTGGATTGCTGAGTTCGAGACTTGCTGAACTACAAAGACAGACCCTGCTCTCCCCAAAAATATCAGAAACTATGAAATACAAAAATAATAAAAGACTATAATTACTGTCTCTAAAAAAACAAATAAGCAAAATCTTAATAAGAAGCACAGTGGGGGTGTGCTGGCAGTCTAAACTCCAGAGTCTACTTTCTGAATGATACCACTTGCATTTCCCACACGTGCCTGGTATGAATCACCTTGAATCTCAGTTAGAAAGACATCATAATCCCCATATCCTCAACCAGAGGTCCTAGGGATTTATGTTTAATATCACAAGGCCAGGCCTGGTGGGAGACTCCTGTAACCCCAGGACTTGGAAAGCAGAGGACTGCCACAAGTTTGAGGCTAGACTGGACTACATAGTGATTCAAGGCCAGCTAGAACTACATAGGAAGACTGTCTCAAAAAAATATTTTTAAATTAAAACTCAAATAAAAGACATCTCAATAATTCTTACCATTTACAACTTGGGAAACCCTGCTCTCCCTCTACTGCTGCTCCCAATTTTTATTATAAAACTATTGCATATCAGTAAGCCCTCATTGCTAGGAAGAGGTGTTTAAATGACATATTGTGTATTCTTAAAGAAGAAATCAAGATGATCTAATAATTCAAGTTCCTCTTTAGTTTCCAGAGAAAGAAACAAATAATTGATAGCATGAAGTAAGAGATAGAACCTTTTGTATACGTGTGTGGTACTAGGTTCAAACCCAAGACCTTCACATTGAGCTATATCCTTTGCCCATTTCAAGTTTTGTTTTGAGACAGGGTCTTGCTAAGTTGCCCAGGTTCCCAATCCTTCTGCTGCACCCTCCTGGGTAGCTGGGATTAAAAACATGTACCAGCAGATGCAGCTGAGAGAAAGCTATTTGTGTTGAAGCTGCCATAGTTTCTAAATCTGTATAGTCGCTATAATTGCTATAAGAGTCTTATTTTCAGTGATCATGAACCCAGAAGTGGGGAAAGAAGCGGAGCAATGTGTGGAGTGACTACCCTACTTGGTTGTTCTATTTTTTTTTTTTTTTTTGCTTTTTGAGACAGGGTCTTGCTTTGTAGTTCAGGCTGGCCCTGAGCTCACTATGGTGCCCAGGCAAGCTGCTGCGAACTCAGCAATCCTCCTGTCTCTGCCTCCTGAGTGCTGGGATTACAGGCGTGAGCCACCACGCCCGGCACTGTGGTATGCAGTGTTGATTGTTGGTGGGCATGTCTCCATGCCCAGCATTGTATGTGGTTACCGGGGATCGAACTCAGGACCTTGCGCTTGTGAGGCAGGCGCCGGAACCACTGAGCTAACCCTCCGGCCCTTGGTTGCTCTATTTTTTAAAGTGTGAGAAAAAAGAGAATTTCACATTCATAAATAAGAGCTTTCCTAGCAGAAACAGAACTTTCCTAGTAGAAACATGCTATCAATTCTCTGTGCTAGTATTTCATGTATCTACATACAGAGGAGATGACAGTGCCCACAGCCAACTAGAGAAAGCAAGTCCTCCTAAACTACTCAGATTCAAGTATTTCTTGACACCTCTGCATACCAGCTGGGTATGGTGGTACATGCCTACAATCCCAGCACTTGAGAGGCTGGGACAGGAGGATTGCTGTGAATTCAAGGCTAGCTCAGGCTACACAGTGAATTCAAAGCCAGCCTAAACTACATACATAGCAAGACCCTGTCTAAAAAATAAATAAACAAACTTTTACATGTCAAACAAAACCTATCTGTGGGTTGAATTTGGCATTCTGAGTGCAGTCTGCAATCCCTATGGGCCTGATTTTTCATATCCTTTTTCTGTAAATATGCAAAATTACTACACAAAACATATATTTATATATTTCAGAGGAAGGGCAGGGGATGTAGCTTAATGACCAAGCATGTGCCTAGCATGTGTGAGAATGTGGGTTCAATCTCTAGCACAACTACAAAAAAGCTATGAAAGATATACAACATATATTTCAGAGGAAGGGAAGTAATACTGAACAAAAAAGTCTCAGATGATAAATGAGGTGGCATGTGTCAATTTGGTTCTTTGGAAAACAAGACTCTAGGATTGGGAATGACCTACTGACTGAAATACAAAGGTGGGGAATGTACAGATCCACTTGCACTGCAATTACCTAACACTATTAATATGCATACCTCACATGTGGGACCTCTTGTGGACAGAACCTCCAGCTACGGCTTGCAGCAGAGCTGAGAGATACGTCATACTGTGACTTCCTAAAGGAGTGCTGCTCTGTGCAGAAGAGAAGGGGTCCCCATGACAGGTGGTAAGAACTGCTGATTTAGAACATAAGGACAATATGTTGGCCCAAGCTGTGCTTGCTCTCGTGCCAACTGCTTGCCAGATGAACTATAAACACATTCCATTTATATGATCATGTGTAACAAGACAATATACAGAATTCTGTGCTTGAGCTTTTTCATACTGTCACCTCATGGGCTCTTGCCAGTGTCCCTGTCCCAGGCTTGGCAGAAATACTTCGACAGGGCATGGAGATAACAGACCACGAAACAGTGAGACACAGCGATTTTTTTTTTTTTGACAGGGTCTTGCTTTGTAGTTCAGCCTGGCCCTGAGCTCACTCTGTAGCCCAGGCTAGCCTCAAACTCACAGCAATCCTCCTGCCTCTGGCTCTGCCTCCTGAGTATTGGGATTACAGACGTGAACCACCATGCCCAGCATTGTGGTATGTGGTACCGGATTAAACCCTGAACCTTCCTTGTGAAGCAAATGCTGGAACCACTGAGCTAAATCCCCGGCCCCAACACAGTGAACTTTTAGAGTTGAATATTCTAAAGATTGTTCTAATGAACGGAAGTGGAAATCTTACTTTTAATTTTTATTTAATCAAATCACTACAGCACAAAGAAAAGTTGCTTTGATTGCTTTGATATTAGGAAATAAATTAGATTACCACAAGAGTTGTTCTACCAGGGGGTGGGTTAACTAGGAGGACCTGTACTTTACCTGAGTGAGTTGAGCATTTTTCTGACTGTTTGAACAACTTAAAGCAGAGTTAAGGAACTGATTAATTTTATGACTATAAGAAGTCAGTCTAACCTCATCTTTGAAAAAGGAGCCAAATATCCTAAGTGGAGGAAAGATAGCCTCTTTAACAAATGGTGTGGAAAAACTGGGCTTTAACCTGCCAAAGACTAAAGCTAGTCCTCTCTCTGTCACCATGTACAAAACTAAAATCAAAATGGATTAGAGACTTAAATGTTAAAACAGAAACACTAAACCTGCTGCAAAACAGGTTAGGAAAAACTCTTAGAGACATTGGCTTAGGGAAAGACTTTAAGAACAAAACCTCTATAGCACGAGATATAACAGAAGAAATCAACAAATGGGATCTCTTTTTATTAAAAACCTTCTGCACAGCAAAGGAAATCACCAGAAGAGCGAAAAGACAACCAACAAATTGGGAAAGAATCTTTACCAGCTGTCTCAGACAAAGGGCTACTATCTAGAATATATAAAGAGCTTTAAAAAATCAGTGCCCTCAAATTTAAAGACCCAATTCAAAAATGGGCAGCTGAAACGAACAGACATTTTTCAGAGGAAGAAGTAAAAGCTGCCAACAAGCATATGAAGAAATGCTCAACATCACTGGTCATTCAAGAGATACAGATGAAAACAACACTAAGATGTCATCTCACTCACTCCACAAAGAATGACTGCTATCTTGAAATTAGCCAGCAACAAATGCTGGTGAGCCTGCGGAGAAAAAAGAACCCTTTTCTGCTCTTGGTGGGAATGTAGACTGGTACAACCTCTATGGAAGTCAATGTGGAGATTCCTAAAAAAAAAAAACTAGGATTACAGGTCCCATTGCTATTGCCCTGCTAGGAATATATATAAAAGAATTAAAAGAATCATATGATACTGACATATGTGTACCCATGTTCATAGCAGCTCAGTTTGTGATAGCTAAATCTTGGAAACAGCCCAAATGCCCATCAGCTGGAGACTGGATAAAGAAGATGTGGTTTCTCTATAAAATGGAGCATTACTCTGCCTTTAAAAATGATAAGTTTGAGTCATTTATACTCAAATGGATGTGCCTTCAAGACATAATCGTAAGTGAAATAAATAAGCCACAGATGTGTAAATATTGTATCTATTCTCTCATATGAGAGAGTGAAGATGTTAATGAGTTCTAGAATGTATGATGGATATTGTGAAATAGGAAATATTTAAAGGGAAATATGGTGGAGGGGTGAGTAATGAGGGGTAAAGAAAAAATGTGGTGATAAAAAAGGGAAACAAAGCTTATGTATTTGGGGGGGGGAGTTGAGGGATGGATAGGGAAATGGGAAAAAAATGAGAATTAAATCATGTCATATACTGATACAAATTCCTAACATTGGGTGTGATCATGATGTGTATATACAATGTATCAATAAAGATAAAAAATTTTAGGGCCGGAGATTTAGCTCAGTGGTTCCGGTGCCTGCCTTGCAAGGGCAAGGTCCTGAGTTCCATCCCTGTAACCACATACAATGCTGGGCGTGGTGACTCAAGCCCACCAGCAATCGATACCATATACCACAGTGCTGGGCGTGGTGGTTCACGCCTGTAATCCAGCACTCTGGAGGCAGAGACAGGAGGATTGCTGAGTTCAAGGTTTGCCTGGGCTACATAGTGAGCTCAGGGCCAGCCTGAACTATAAAGCGAGACCCTATCTTAAAAAAAAAAAAAATTTGTTGTATGGAGGCTGGCGATTTAGCTCGGTGGTTCTGGCGCCTGCCTAGCAAGCGCAAGATCCCTGGTTCAATCCCTGATAACCACATACAACAATACGATGAGTAATCAGTACCGCATACCACAATGTCAAGCATGGTGGCTCACACCTATAATCCCAGCACTGGAGAGGCAGAGGCAGGAGGACTGCTGAGTTGGAGGCTTGCCTGGGTTACACAGTGTGCTCAGGGTCAGCCTGAACTGCAGAGCAAGACCCTGCCTCAAAAAAAAAATTTTTTTTTGTTGTATGATATTTTCATATTATTTTCTGGTGAAGAATCTAACTGGCAAAGGTAAACCATGGTTCTGGGGAAGAATTCAGATGAAAACATGTAGTTTTGCTGTCTCTTGAGAGTAAGTGAATTTTAATTTATCCATGCCGAAAACAGATGGTAAGAGAAATTGGTGCAGAATGCACTCATGGCTGTCCAAATGTGGTGGTCAGCAGGAAATACATTGTAATGAGATACATTGTAATATAATACATTGTAATTAATTTTAACCTTTTCATAGAAACATTGCCTGGCATGTTATGGAGTAAAAAAGGAAGAGCAGGTATAGGAGAATTTTATTTCTGGCAAGGGCTGAGGGCAAAGAAGAAAATTGAATTTGATTAAAGAAGCCTACTTAATTCTAGAAAAATAAAGTAGGCTAGGAATAACTTGAACAATTTATTATTTCTGAAATCTTTTTTTTTTTTTTTGAGACAGGGTCTCGCTTTGTAGTTCAGGCTGGCCCTATGTAGGCTAGCTCACTATGTAGCCCAGGCAAGCCTCAAACTCAGCAATCCTCCTGTCTCTGCCTCCCGAGTGCTGGGATTACAGGCAGGAGCCACCACGCCCAGCAATTTCTGAAATCTTTTGTATTTTTTAGATAGGCTATTGGTAATAAGAATACAATATTTTTATTGTGGTATCAAATATCTTTTTAGAACTCAAAACCCAAAGTAAACATGATATTCACACAATATGCTAAAGTGAAAAAGGTGACCATTTCTGGAGAAATAGCATATTATTAGAAAAATATAATTTTACATAATTTCTCCTGCTTCTGAGAGGTTTAAAGTATCTACTTTTTTGATCAAAGAAATGTCCTAACAATGCTGTCCGTGAAGTTAATGAAGTAAACAAGCCATCCCCACTATCAGGTTATGTTTTATTTAATAAGTTCATGCTTCAGTGTTCTTAGATGAATTCATCCTTCTTTACATCTTTACAGTGGTCTTCAAGTGTGAAAGACTTTACTTCATAATAAGGAAAATAATCCAATTAAAAAGTGTAGGGTGGGGCCAGATAGTTAGCTCAGTGGTTCCGGCTCCTGCCTCGGAAGCGCAAGGTCCTGAGTTTGATCCCCGGTAACCACATATAATGCTGGAATCAACACCGCATACCACAATGCCGGGCGTGGTGGCTCACGCCTGTAATCCCAGCACTCAGGAGGCAGAGACAGGAGGATTGCTGAGTTCGCGGCAGCTTGGCTGGGCTCTATAGTGAGCTCAGGGCCAGCCTGAACCACAAAGCGAGACCCTGTCTCAAAAAAAAAAAAAAAAAAAAAAAGCGTAGGGTGTCAGAAAGACACACCCTCAGTTTTCATTCTCCACATCCAGCCTGCCCTGATTTATGCCTCCAATCCTGTTTTATTTGGCTTGGTTTGGTTTGGTTTAGTTTTGCAGCACTGGGGACTGAACCCCGGCCCTCATTCATGCTAGGGCAGCACTCTACCAGAGCTACACCCCACTCAGCTCTAACACTCCAGTCACACGTCACACCACCCCTTGTTCTCCTGGTCTTTTGGTGAGGGGGCTGGGCCAATTCTTCTTAGCTCAGTGAATAAGTCTAGCTCAGTGAATAAAAGCCAAATCCTAAGTTATTTGATCTACATTAAAGGCCTACTAGAATCAGTAGCTACCTCATTTCATAGTATGGTTTGGGTAAGAGCTTATTTTCTACATCTTTCAGATGCAAGAAAGATCTGCAAGATTTGTACCCAGCTTTCTGTGTAGATACATCAAATAGACAACCCTTGCACACTCTTCCTGCCTTGTTTTATTAGTTTACAAAGAATTCCAATCTCTTGCTTCCAAAGTAGCAGATGTTCACTAAGGAGAGAGGTTTCCATGCTATAAGGGACCAGGGCTCATCAGGTCAGAAGTGATGGTTTGACAGCACGACACTATCACTTCTTACCAAGCAGGTGGGTGGGGGAAGGTTGGCGTCTGCTGGGACACAGATAAGGGAGCTTGGCCACCTTTCTGCTCCCTCAGATGACTCACAACAGCAGGGAAACCTTCCCTAGGCAACCAATTTAAATACTCTCTAATAGTAGAAAAACAAACCAGTGGTTCAGGAAAAAGGATTATTAAACCAGGTACCCTCCAAGAAAACAACTCCATAGAGTTCTAGTTCTGTCTATACACTATTCATAGTGGCCACATAGATAAAAAATAAATCTTATGCTTTAATAAAATAGAAATTTCTAGGCAAGAGGTAAAAGTAAAAGGTGTTAATTTAGTGTGTTTAGTTGCCCCTGCCCCTGTTAAAGCTACAGATAAAGCACGGCAGATCATAATACCGCTGGGTGTGTTTAACAGGTAGAACACCCTATTCCAAGGAATGTTACTCATTAAAACAGACAGAATGTGAAGTAGGATACGTGCCTAATCTGTTCACTTCCATATTTTGGCAAAAATTAATTCAACTTAACAAGTATTCGCCAAACTATCATATCATGTGCAGTGAGAAGGCTGAGGAGCACATGAAATCATGGAGAAATTGAGAACTTAGGCATTAAGAAGTATTCTTTTAATTTTAGAGAATGCCAAACCCTATAATATATCAGGATATGTGGCAAAGTTTCAATAAAACCAAGAAGCAGAAAAACCATCAGTAAGCATAAGATATCTGTTTAGTTTGAGTGACCTTACCTACCTTAAAAATAAAAACATGAAGCCTTAACAAATGCTGTGATTCTACCACAATGAGAGGTTGCCGCAGGAGAATCATCAAGTCTGAGCTACTTAGTGAGACTCTTACTCAAAATAAACAAGGTCAGTGTGAACTTGGGATTTATCTCAGTGGTTCCAGTGTCTGTCTGGCAAGCGCAAGGTCCAGAGTTCAATCCCTGGTACCACATATCACAATGCCTGATGTGATGGCTCATGCCTGTAATCCCAGCACTCAAGAGGCAGAGGCAAAAGGACTGCTGTGAGTTTGAGGCTAGCCTGAGCTACAGAGTAAGTTCAGGGCCAGTCTAAATTAAAAAGTAAAACCCTGTCTCAAAAAAATATATTACTTTCAGCAGCCACATTGAAAAAGCTAACAATAGATAAAATTTCAATATTTTTAGTTTAATGTATTTTACTTAGACCACTGCATGCAAAATATTATTTAATAATCAAAGAATCAATATAGTTATTAATAAGATGTCATAATTTTTGATGAAGTTTTCAAAACATAGTAGGTATACATTTTCAGTACTAGCCACATATATTTTACATATATATACTGGGAGGGAGTAGTACTCTGTGGACCTTTGCACTGAGTTCAACCCAGCCCTCTTGTTTGAGACAAGGTCTTGCTAAATCACTAATCACTAGGGTTGAATTTGCAATCCTCTTCCCTCAGCCTTGCAAGAGCTTAGATTACAAGTGGAAGCAACTGCACTAGCCTTCCGACTGGCCACATTCCAAGTACTCAACACTACATGGTAGTGGTGACCAACTGATTGGACAGTGCAGTTCTTGAAGCTATTTAAGTGGAAGTTCCTGAACTTTGACAAGTTCAATAAAATAACAATTTAAACAATAAGCATATGATTTACTCTGTAGAGAAGAAGAAAATAAAATGAACTTGATTTTAAAATCAGTATTTTTTGCTGGTGCTATGGTACATGATTGTAATCCCAGCACCTGGAAGGCTGAGGCAGGAAGACGGTAAGTTTAAGGACAGCCTGGGCCACACAGCAAGACCCTGTGTCAAACAAAACCAAACCAATGCTTCTCCTAAGACAGCAACTGTTACTGCTTCAAGTCACCTAATTAAATGATTATTATTATTAGAAGTATAAGACACTAAAACAAAGTATATATTAAAAATTTATTCAGAGTCAGGCATGGTAGTGCATACCTGTAATCCCAGCTGAGGATAGTCATGAGTTCAAGGCCAACCTGCACTACCTAGAGAGAGACCCTGCCCAAATTAAAAAAAAAAAAAATTATGTGCCGGAGGGTTAGCTCAGTGGTTCTGGCACCTGCCTCGCAAGCGCAAGGTCCTGAGTTGGATCCCCGGTAACCACATACAATGCTGGGTGTGGAAACTCACGCTCACCAGCAATCAATACCACATACCACAATGCTGGGCGTGGTGGCTCACATCTGTAATCCCAGCACTCAGGAGGCAGAGACAGGAGGATTGCTGAGTTCAAGGCTTGCCTGGGCTACATAGTGAGCTCAGAGCTAGCCTGAACTACAAAGCAAGACCTTGTCTCAAAAAAAAAAAGAAAAGAAAAAAAATTATTCAAATAGTTTGAGCTGAACAACATTCTCCTTAGACAAACTGAAAGGGGACTCAAATTATTTGATGAACTGGTCTATTGAAAGAAACATTTGTCTTTTCAACAGTACTGGAGTACCAAGATATGATGGCACACATCTATAGTCCCAGCACTCAAGAGATGGAGGCAGGAGGATCCCTGTGAGTTCAAGGCCAGTCTGGACTACACAGTGAGAATCTGTCACAGAAAAGAAACAGGACTGGGGGGCCGGAGGGTTAGCTCAGTGGTTCCGGCGCCTGCCTCGCAAGCGCAAGGTCCTGAGTTCAATCCCCAGTAACCACATATAATGCTGGGCGTGGAGACACGCCCACCAACAATCAATGCCACATACCACAATACCGGATGTGGTGGCTCACGTCTGTAATCCCAGCATTCGGGAGGCAGAGACAGGAGGATTGCTGAGTTCGCGGCGGCTTGCCTGGGCACCATAGTGCGCTCAGGGCCAGCCTAAACTACAAAGCAAGACCCTGTCTCAAAAGCAAAAAAAGAAAAAAGAAAGAAAGAAACAGGACTGGGAAGTGAACTCAGGCTTATTACTGAGCTATATCCTCAGCTCCTTTCATTTTTTATTTTGAGATAAGGTCTAATTAAATTGTCCAAACTGGCCTCTAACCTGCCTCCTGCCTCAGCCACCTGAGCCCAGGATCCTGAGCCAGGTTCACAGCCATGTGCCATCACTCTCGGCTTTGCTTGTCACTTTTTTTTTTTTTTAGTTTTTTGAGACAGGGTCTCACTTTGTGGTTCAGCCTGGCCCTGAGCTCACTATGGAGCCTAAGTTAGCCTCGAACTCATAGCAATCCTCTTGCCTCTGGCTCCTAACTGCTGAGATTATAGGCATGAGCCACCACGGACAGCATTGTGCTATGTGGTACCAGGGGATCAAGGGGATCGAACTCAGGACCTTGTGCTTTGAGGCAGGCACAGTGCCACTGAGCTACATCCTGGGCTCAAAAGCAGATCTAGTGTTTTGTTTTTTGTTTTGTTGTTTTGTTTTGTTTTGTTTTGTTGTGGTACCAGGGATCAAACTCAGGCCTTTTTGCTTCCTAGGTAGGCATGGTAACAACTGACCTAAATCCACAGCCCCTTTTATCCACTATTTAAATGAATTCATTCATTCTTCCTTGTTAATGATACAGTATTCGGTAAATGGACAAAAGTGAGGTCACCTAAGAAAATTACTATCAGCTAAGAGCTTCTAATCAGTAGGTAATGAAAAAAAATCTTAGGAGAATAATACTTTCTACCACAGAAAATGTTCAAGGTTTTTGAACTCTATGGTCACTTGTACTACAAACAATTGAAGACTACATTGGTTTTTGCCAAAACTGAACTAAAATAGAAGAGATATTGGAAGAAACATTTTTTCTCAGAAGTATTTAATCATATGCAGCTTGAGAAACCTGTGAGCCCTTCTCAGAAAATATCTTTAAATGCATATAATAAAATACATAGAATTAAGGACTGAGTGCATAGCTCAGTGGCAGAGACTATGCCTAGCATATGTAAAACCCTGACTTTAATTTTCAGTACCAGGGGCAAAATAAAAACCAAAAATGTTGATAATAAGAAACCCATAATAGCATATTAAAATGTAGTTATCAATATGAATTGAAAAGAAAAGGAAAGCACATGTATATAGGGGGGGTAGAGGGTTGTAGGGTGGGTAGGGATATGAATAAAAATGAGAATTAATTTGTGTCATATACTGGTACAAATTCCCCAATGTTGGGTGTGATTATGAGCTGTATATAAAATGTACCAATAAAGAATTCAATATAAAACATGTAGTTATCAAAATATTTAAATTTGTGATGTCATAATATAGGAGCTTAATTTATTAGTACCTTGAATAACAAAATCTAACAGTAATATTTTCGGGCCAGGGATTTAGCCCAGTGTTTCTGGCATCTGCCTGGCAAGTACAAGGTCCTGAATTCAATCCCCAAAACCACGTATCACAATGCCAGGCATGGTGGCTCACGCCTGTAATCCCAGCACTCAGAAGGTAGAGGTAGCAGGATTCCTGTGAGTTCAAGGCCAGCCTGGGCTACATAGTGAGTTCAGGGCTAGCCTGAATTACAAAGTGAGAACCTGTCTCAAAAAAATTAAAAAAAAAGAAAAGAGAAAGAAAGAAGAAAGGAAGGAAGGAAGGAAGGAAGGAAGGAAGGAAGGAAGGAAGGAAGGAAGGAAGGAAGGAAGGAAGGAAGGAAGGAAGGAAGAGAAAAAAAAAAGAAATTATTCTGGGTCAAGGATGTAGCTCAGTGGCTCCAGGCCTGCCTGGCAAGAATAAAGTCCTAAGTTCAACACCTGGTACCACCAAAAAAGAAAAAGAAAAAAGAAAGAAAGAAAATAAATGGTTCCTCCAAAGTTCTCCAATTTTATTTTTACCTTTCACCCATTTTGTCAATTTCTAAGTTAAATAAACTAGTAGTTGTTTTACAGCTGCCCCATAACTGAATGATTTGGTAAGAATTCTATTATGTACCACTGTTTCAATACAAAGTGTTGACATTCGTTATTCTCTTAAATTTTTAATTACTTCATTTCAATAGTAAAAGAAACAAAACTCAAAGGAGATGGGAGGTTCTGATTTTCACCTCTGTCCAGTGAATTGTTACATCTTTTATTGTACATGAGACTTTGTTCCTTTGAAATTAGCAATACAAACTACTGTGTACAAAGTAAACATAATAAATACAGAAAGGATCCTTTATAAACACAAACTGAAAGTTAATATTTTGATATAAAACCATTACTTGAAAGACTCATCTATACTTATTAGCATTACTAACCCTACAATTTGCATAAAATAGTTTGCAAATTATGCACTTCCTTATTGTTACTCTAAAACTGCTACACACTGTGCTCTGATCTAGTAATTCAGCCAACTGCAGGTTTTGGTAAGAACAATGGAAAATGAAATGCAAGCTTTCCAAAGTACCCTATCATGGATCATTAATTATTCTACACTGGTATTCAACCTTTTTGGGAGAAGAATCACACAACACTATTTAAACATCTTTTCATTGTAACTCTATTGTAAGTGATTATAGAAACATGTACCTTAATAATCACTACAAATTTATAATTTACCAACCTTCAAACAGATAATGCTTTAAACAGAAAATCATTATAGACTAGTATTATCCAGATGCACTTTATTTCACTTGTTGAGAGAAATGAGCACAAATTTAAATATCTCTTATAGGAAAAACTCAAAATATAAATAAAGAACAAAATAAAAGATAGATAATAGAAAGTAGGAACATCTTTTTCAGATGGAAAGGAGAAGAACAGTTAGAGGGAGCATGAAGAAATGGGAGAAGGGGATAGAAAAGAGAATTAAACTGGGTGTGGTTTGCACACCTGATATTTGGGAGGCTGAGGCAGAAGGACTGCCACAGATTTGAAGCCAGCCTGTACTACATAGCAAGACTGTCTCAAAAAAAAATTAAGATTATTCTGTACATATACAAATGATAAATATAATTACTGTGTGTTACAAACACATACTAATAAAAAAGGAGTTTTCTCTATGGATTTAAAAATAAATCTGTATTTTCTGCAAAACAGTGAGTTTGAAGGAAGAGCAATATGCATAAGACAGTTATAGTACAACCATAAGTAACTACACAGTCAGTTATTTAAAAATTATGTTTTCAAGTCCTGGGATGTAACTCAGTGGTAGTGCACTTGTTTAGTATGCAAAAGGTCCTAGATTAAGCCCCAGTCTTACAAAATAAATGTTTTGAAAAAGTGGTTTAATTTTAATTCAAGCCTGAGGGTTTCATGTCTGTAATTCCACCATCTGAGAGGCTGAGGGAATCACCCCAAGTTCAAGGCCACCCCAGGCTACATAGTGAATTCAAGACCAGCCTGAACTATACAGTGAGAGACTGTCTCAAAAAAATTTCTTTTAAAATTCAATACAGTGTATCCAAAGCCAAGAGTGCTGGCACATTCCTATAACCCCAGAATTCAGGAGGCTGAGGTAGGAGAATTCTCAGCACTTCAAGGCCAGCCTGTGCTACTAGTGAATTCAAGGCCAGCATGAACTACCTTGTGAGACCCTGTCTCAAAAACCCAAAATTAATTAATCAATTAATTAAGAAATATCTAATAGCTGGGAATAATGGAGTATACCTGGAATCCCAGCACTAGAAGGTTGATGCAAGATCACAGTTTAAGCCCAGCCTGGGAACTTAGCAAAAGCCTGTCTCAAAATTACAAAAAAGAAGGGCCGGAGGGTTAGCTCAGTGGTTCCGGCGCCTGCCTCGTGAGCGCAAGGACCTGAGTTCGATCCCCGGGTAACCACATATAATGCTGGGCGTGGAGACTCACGCCCACCAACAACCAACACCGCATACCACAATGCCGGACGTGGTGGCTCACGCCTGTAATCCCAGCACTCGGGAGGTAGAGACAGGAGGATTGCTGGGTTCGCGGCAGCTTGCCTGGGCACCATAGTGAGCTCAGGGCCAGCCTGAACTACAAAGCGAGACCCT
>PVIC010028615.1:8368-23162 GCA_004025085.1 Thryonomys swinderianus
AAAAAAAAAAAAAAAAAAAAAAAACTAATTGGGGACCTGAGAGTTAGCTCAGTGGTTCCAGTGCCTGCCTCAAAAGTACAAGGCCCTGAGTCCGATCCGATAACCATATACAATGCTGGGCATGGTGACTCATGCCCACCAGCCATCAATACCACAAACCACAGTGCCGGGGCGTGGTGTCTCAGGCCTGTAATCCCAGCACTCAGGAGGCAGGAGGATTGCTGAGTTCCAGGCTTGCCTAGGCTACATTGTGAGCTCAGGGCCAGCCTGAACTACAAAGTGAGACCATCTTAAAAAAGAAAAGAAAGTCTTCTGGCCATCCTATTTATTACTATGAAAGCAGGATTTTTTTTCAGCCTTTATCACTCCAGTTAGAAACTTCCCAAAGAGGTTCTTTTCATTATCAATTATTCATAAGAAAAAATTTGTAAGGAAAGTGTGAAATTAACCATACTTCAACCAGGTGTAATGGTATAAGCCTGTAATCCCAGCCACTCAGAAGAGTGACGCACGTGGATCTCAAATTCGAATCTAGTTTGACCAATAGGCTTTGTTTTATAAAGGGGTGAGGATATGGCTCTAGGCTCCATGTGTTCAATTTCCATTACTAAAAAATGAAATTAAATCATACTTCCATTGATCAGACATTGTTCTCTTTAAATTTGGCATAATTATTATCAAATAATCTGAAAAAAATGTACATTGCTCATAGATCCTGGATTCAAAGAATCATAATGTGTGCTGTTGCATCAGTGGTGAATTGAAAATTCATATGATTGTACTTGAAACTATCAAAATAATTGTTTCTATTTACAGAAAAAGATCTATAAAGATCAAATGGAATACATGCTACAGAATCATGTGTTTCCTCTCTTCAGCAGTGAACTAGGCTACATGAGAGCAAGGGTATGTTTTAAAACTGCAGTATTTTATATAGTTTTTGTAATAGATGACTGAAATTTTCAATTAAGACTTCTCTCTTGAATGGCTGCTGTAATGTGTGCATAGTTCCCATCTGTGCCTGGTAGCAATATCTGTCTGTGTTTTGCATTCAGATCTTGCTATCCACACAAACATTATGTAGCCAGAGAGTAACTTGCGATCATAGTACTGGTCTAGTGTTGTCCTTGGGACATACCTACCACTGGCCAGCCTCCAAATTCCCATACATAGAATTCTGGGAAGAAATTAGGTTGGGAGAGTTTATTGCAAGGTATCCTAAAAAACTTTGTTCTTTGAAAAGGCTTGCTGGGTACTTCACTATTTTTGTGAAGTAAAGTTCAAAAGTGATCAGAACCTACAAACAGCATTAGAACTGACAAGAAGATGTCTGATTGATGATAGAGAAATGCCTGTGAAAGTGGAAGCTGCCATTGCACTCCAAGTGTTGATCAGCAATCAAGAAAAAGGTAAAGAATAATGAGTGTCTTTACACATGATTGTGTAAGGAATAATCATAAAGCTGACCTACTTGTTTATGTGAAAGTACTTTCTACCATGTATGTGATAGTGAGATTGAATTTATGACCTTGCTAATTAAATGACATACCACTGAACTATATCCCTAGCTACAGAGTACTTTCCAAAAAGGTTTTAAGTATATGCTATGTCAGGTTTTTTTAAAAGATGAGGGTGCCAAAAAATATTTCTTTCTTTTACAGCTAAAGAATACATCACACCATTTATCAGACCTGTAATGCAGGCTCTTCTTCATATTATAAGAGAAACAGAAAATGATGATCTTACCAATGTAATTCAGAAAATGATCTGTGAATATAGTGAAGAGGTTACTCCTATTGCAGTAGAAATGACACAACATTTGGTAGGTGGTCTGAACCTGTGAGTTTTGCAGATATTTTATTTTATTAGGGTTGGAGAGTGTGAGACAGGGTCTCACTATGTAGTTCAAGCTGGCTTTGAACTCACTGTGTAGCCCAGGATAGTCTCAGACTCCCTCCAGTCCTGCCTCAGCCTCCCTGTATTACCCTTTTGGCACGTATTTCAATTTAGTTTCAGTATGTTGCAGGTAGTGCATCACAAGTGGTTTGATTTATTTATAAATCAGGTATTTCACAGAACTCACTATGTAACATGTTGATTATAAACTCCTTGACAAATATTTAACTCATTTAATTATCTCCTTATCCTATGTAAGGATTGACATCCTGAAGAGAAACATGGCTCATATGCTGTAGCAAAACCAACAGAGGAGATTCATTTAATCCTCATAATATCTTGTGAAATTTAAAATGACTCCAAATGACATGACAGGAGAAGCATCAATACTGAAATCAAATACTAAATTACATGAGATCATCCAGCAAGTAGCAGACAAAGATCATTTTATTACAAAGTCCAAGCTGTTCATTATTATTTGTTTTGTTTTGAGACAGGGTCTCACTTTGTAGTTCAGCCTAGCCCTGAGCTCACTATGTAACGCAGGCAAGTCTTGAACTCAGCAATCCTCCTGCCTCTGCCTCCCGAGTGCTGGGATTATAGGCATGAGCCACCATGCCCAGCATTCAAGCTGTTCATTATTAATCAGTTTGGAGATTCTGATCTGCTGTGCTGTCCCACTGAAAACATTTTTTTAAAAGTCTTTCTGGGTGTGGTAATACAGATTTGTAATCCCAACAAAATTTGAGCCCAACCTGAACTACATAGACCTTGTTTCAAAAAATAAACTTAAAAATAAAGTATATAAATTTTAAGCCAAAACATTTTATTATATTTCAGTGAAAAACCCAAGTTAAGTTGCATTTTCTTGATTCTAGGCAATGACATTTAATCAAGTAATCCAGACGGGTCCAGATGAAGAAGGAAGTGATGACAAAGCAGTTACGGCCATGGGAATTCTTAACACAATTGACACGCTTCTTAGTGTAGTTGAAGATCATAAAGAGGTAAGAAAAATGATTCTGTGTTGCACAGGTTTTTAGAGAATGTCTTTTTTTTTTTTTTTTTTTTGAGACAGGGTCTCACTTTGTAGTTCAGGCTGGCCCTGAGCTCACTATGGAGCCCAGGCAAGCCTCAAACTCATGAATCCTCCTCTCTGCCTCCTGAGTGCTGGGATTACAGGCATGAGCCTCCATGCCCAGCATTGTATGTGGTCACCGGGGATTGAACTCAGGACCTTGCGCTTGTGAGGCAGGCACCAGAACCACTGAGCTAACCCTCCGGCCCGAGAATGTCATTTTTACATCGACTGATGGGGGCCCTGATTTAGATAATTGTATGATCTCTCACTCACTTGGATTTTGTCATTTTCCATTATTTGCTGTTGTTTCCTTATAAATTCTTATTTTTAATGTGCTAGTAGAAGGAATAAGAAGCAAGAATTTGTTTTACCATCTCTTTATTGCGGAGCTCAGATTGTGGCTTTCTAATAGTTTGTTTAAACTATTAGATGTACATACAATTACAAGAACATACAATGTATGTTCTTGACTACTTCAGGCGGTAGCACCCATTATAGTTCCTTAGAGTACTAAAAATAATTACTTCAGTTTTATTAAATAAATTAACATATTCTTGATTAAATATATTTGTATTTGGAATTGCCACGTTAGTAGTTTTATTGTTTTCTGTTGATTCTGATTTATAAGAGACAATCTAATTATTGCCAAGACTAGTCCTGCATCTCCTAAGCTCAAGTGGTCCTTGCTGCCTCAATCTATGAATTAGCTGGGACTACTAGACATTTACCACTGTACCTGGCTTTGGCTGCTGATATTAATAAAAATATTCACACTTGTTTTGTTTTGCTGAGGTGTGGTTTTGCTATGTAGTGCAGGCAGGCTTTGCACACACAGTAGCCCATGTTGGCCTCTTACTTGCAGTCCTACCTCAGTCTCCTTACTGCTGAGATTATAGACTTATGCCACTATGCCTGACTTATTTATAGTATTAAGTACATTCTGTGCCTTGACTCACTCATTTTTTTTTTTTCTGGATAACATGTAGATTAATTCAGATGCCCCAGAAACTCCTATCTCATTGAACTGACAGGAATCCAAGAAGAGAGGACAAAATAATAATAGAAAAATTCTGACTTTGAAGTAGAGGTGCAAAGATTCCATTTTGTATAGTCAGATCCAGACAACAGTATCTGCCAAATTTAATTTGAGGACTGTAGAAAGGATCAAATGGGATGAAAAATGTGAAAGTCCTTTGCCAACTGCAAATGATTCTTAGAAGATACAGCAATCTCCTCTTTTTCATGATTTCTATTACCTAAGGTCAACCAAGGCCCAAAACTGAAATAGAAAAGTCCAGAAATCAACACTTCACACTTTTTAAATTCCACAGATTTTGAATTGCATGATAAAATCATGCTCTATTCCCAGCAGGTGACAATTATCTCCCTGTCCAGCACATCAATACTGTATGTGGTACCCACCCATTACCCAGTAGCCATCTATTGTCATATGGACATTGTATACTGCAGTGCTATGTTCCCATGATTCTGCTTTTTCTTTTTCTTTTTTTTTTTTTTTTTTTTTTGAGGGTCTCACTTTGTAGTTCAGGCTGGCCCTGAGCTCACTATATAGCCTATGCAAGCCTTGAACTCAGCAATTCTCCTGCCAGTGCCTCCCAAGTGCTGGGTTTACAGGAGTTAGCCACCATGCCCAGTGTTGTATGTGGTTACCAGGGATCGAACCAGGGACTTGGTAGGCAGGAACCACTGGCATTAACTGTTCAGCCCAATTTTACTTAAGAGTGGCCACCAAGTGCAAGAGTAGTGAATCTGGCAATTTTATTAATCTACTGCTGTAACTATTGTTTTGTTATCATGATTGTTCTCTTACTGTGCTGACCTTATAAACTAAGCTTTCTTGTAGGTGTGTGTCCAGAAAGAAGTATGGTCTAATACAGGGCTCAGTCCTATTAGTGCTTACAGGTTCTGAACCACAGACAGATAGTGTCACAATAGTGACTTCACTTCTCTGGTACCAGAATCTGCCTTACTCACTTTCTCATCACTCATAGCTTTTGGAAGGAGCAGTTTATTTTGACTCACAGTTTGCACAGATTTCAGCATGTAGTCTGCTACTCCAAGGCAAGGTAGGATGGTGTGGTAACTCTCCTAGAGTTGCTCATGGCATAGTGGCAGGAAACAGAGAACATCAGGGGAGGGGCTGAGAAGGAAGCAAAACCCTTGGTACTGCATCTTTTGTGTCTACTTCTTCCAAGGAGAAGAACACATCAGCTGAAAGCCCGTAATCCAATCACCGTACAAGTGTCCTGCCTATGATCACGTGAAGCTTTAGAGGCACAACTAGACATAAGACCTAATATGCCCTTTCCTAGGTCTGCTGGCACCCAGCAGTCCTTCCTGCACTCCACAGGGTGCTTGTGTAGCCCCTGTAGCATTTCCCATTATTCCCTGAAGCACTGGAGCTGCTCTGTCATTCCTCTCCTTTCATCCCAGGAGGTTCTTGAGTACCTATGGGATCCAAGGGCAATCCTGAGGCTTGAAGTGCTGCATCTGTGCCAGAGCCCAAGTCAGCCTTGCTGGGACCCCTGGGAACTCAGGTCTCTAGAGCTCCCATGGTGCTGAATCCCATGTCCAGAAGTGTAGGGAGTTGAGCCTCCTGGCGAAAGCCTCTTGGCTGGAGTTGACTGCAGTTTCCCTCCCCAGTGAAACAGTGGCTTTAGACTGTAACTTGACCAGTTCTTATGCAACACCACAAACAGTTGTGCTTCTGCAAGGAGCTAGGCAAGTTGGGGAGCAGGCACTTTAGAGGTTGGTTGCCTACCTCATTCCTTTACTCAAAAAGAACAATGCCACTGAGTGTGCTTCTGGTTACAATTTCTGGCAACTCAATACTCACAAATGGCTTCCTGAGATAGAGACTTGAGTATGAAGTTTCTGGGAAGAGGCATACTGTGTTTCTGATAGTATATATTATTGTAAAGAACTTTCATTGTCAAACTGCACTTTGTCACAGAATTATTTGGTGGCAAAATACAAAATCACATTGAAAAATGTAACTAGTAATCGCTTAGTTTTTAAGAAGCTATGCTGGTTTGTGCTTAAATGCTTTTTTCTTTTTTTCCCTATTTTTAGTAATAGGGAGTGATCCCAGGTCTTTCAAACTGAGTTGTATCTTTAGCCCTACTTTTCTTTTTTTTAACTGAGACAGGATCTCAGTAAAAATGACTAAGGTACCTAGGCTGGGCTTGAACTTGGAATTGTCCTGCTGCCGTTTCCCAGAGTGTTGTAGAGATTGTCCTCATTGCTGAGACAAGTACCTGACACCCAAGGTTGAAGAGGACAGGTTTATTTAGCTCACAGATTGTAGAGGAGTCAGTCCATAATCATCTGCCTCCAAGCAGAGTGGCACATGGCAGAAGGGTGTCAGGTACTTTGGTGGTGACTCATGCCCACCAGCAATCAGTACCACATACCACAGTGCCAGGTGCGGTGGCTCATGCCTGTAATCCTAGCACTCAGGAGTTAGAGGTGGGGGATTGCTGAGTTTGAGGGCTGCCTGGGCTACATAGTGAGCTCACGGCCAGCCTAAACTCCAAAGTGAGACCCTATCTCAAAAAAAAAAGTTATCATAAAATTTTTAAAAATTCAATTATTTGAATACAACTATTTGAACTACAACTACTATAAAACCACCGAATCACCTAAATTTCACTTCCTTCCATTTGTCTAGTTCTAGAGATTGAACCCATAGCCTTCATATTGAGCTGCATCTCCAGCTAATTTTTTTTTTTTTTTGGAGATAGGGTCTCACTTTGTAGTTCAGGCTGGCCCTGAGTTCACTATGTAGCCCAAGCAAGCCTTGAACTCAGCAGTTCTCCTGTCTCTGCCTCTGCCTCCCGTGTACTGGGATTATAGATGTGAGCCACCACACCCGGCACTGTGGTATGTGGTATTGATTGCTGGTGGGTGTGAGTCACCATGCCCAGCATTGTATGTGGATACCAGGATCAAACTCAGGACCTTGTACTTGCGAGGCAGGCACTGGAACCTCTGAGCTAAATCTCTGGCCCCAGCTAATTTCTGATACTGAGGCAGGGTCTCACTATATTGTCAAGTTGCTCAGGGTGGATTTGAAGTTAATTTTTTTGCCTCAGTCTCCCCATGTGTGAGGATCACAAGTATATATATCACCATGACTGGCTTCATTTTTCTTTATTTGCTTTAAATTTCATCTCAAATAACTTTAGGTCATTTCTTTCATGGTTGAACATAGGGCTTCACACGTACTGTGCAAGTGCTCTACCACTGAGCAACAGCCCCAACCCCTAATAAATTCAGAGATGTAAGAGATTCCTTCAGAGGAATACTTCCTATCTACTTTCTATTTTCCTTTCTACCTCTACAAGTAACCAATGTTGTGAACCTGGTAGTAAATATTTTTCCCATTCATAAGCCATGGTTTTTTTTTTTTGCTATATGTTATTGGATATCTGAGTTGCCTTTTGTAGCTTGAAGTTTCTTGTTGGTTTGTTTCGTTTTGTTTCTTGTACCAGGATTGAACGCTGGACCTTGTGCTTGCAAAGCAGGTATCAGAACCACACTGAGTTAAATCCCTGGCCCTGCAGCTTGAGATTTTACAGCCTAAAATAGTTTTATAATCTGGTGACCTTCAGAGATTTGGACTGCAGTTGAGGACCATGTTTAACAATTGAGGAATTGATATGTCCCATTTAGCTTGTTTTACTTGGGACCTGAATTCATGATCTGTGGTTTACCATCTAATTAAGTTTGAGAGAGGTGACTTAAGAATTAATCTGTAGGGCCGGAGATTTGGTTCAGTGGTTCCAGCGCCTGCCTCGCAAGCACAAGGTCCCTGGTTCAATCCCCCCCGCAAACACATACAGCAATACTGGGCGTGGTACGCCCACTAGCAATCAGTACCTCATACCACAGATGCCAGGCTTTACCAAAAAGTACCCTATAGGTATTCTTTTTTTTTTTTTTTGGTGTGTAAATACAGATTAATTCTTTTTTTTTTTTTTTTTTTGAGACAGGGTCTCGCTTTGTAGTTTAGGCTGGCCCTGAGCTCACTATGTATGTAGCCCAGGCAAGCCTCGAACTCAGCAATCCTCCTGCCTCTGCCTCCCGAGTGCTGGGATTAGAGGCGTGAGCCACCACACCCGGTACTGTGGTATGTGATATTGATGGCTGGTGGGCGTGAGTCTCCACGCCCAGCATTGTATGTAGTTACCGGGGATTGAACTCAGGACCTTGCGCCTGCAAGGCAGGTGCCGGAACCACTGAGCTAACCCTCCGGCCCCCCTATAGGTATTCTTCAGCATAGTTGTTCTCCTCCATAATCATCATTTTCCCCAGAATTTTTTTCTTTTTTTGTGTGTGTAGGCAAATGATAAGCAGATGTTTGTTTTCTGTCTGTTCGTTTTTCTTGGCCTGGACAACATGACTTTATTAAAGCAAGGAATACACAGGATTTAAAAGTTGGTATTGAGGCCCTTCTTCTTGTACAATGTTAACAAAGTGCCAACTGCACTTGACGTAGCCTTCCTCTCCTAAGCTACTGTAGGAATTTGACCTCCTACTTTTCCAGCCCAAGTTAGGGAAGCATGGATTTTACCTCCAAGCATATGACTAGCTGTTTCCACAGCTAGAATCCTGTAGCCAGGGATTCTACCTCACACTTGCCAAAGGTGGCTTCATCCTCCAGGGATGTGCCTACACTGACTTGATCTTCTAGGGTAGTCCCCTCTAGTGAGGCTATGTGAGCCATGGCCATCTCTTGACCAATCACTTCAAGGGTGTATAGGTTCTGGAAAGGATAAAGAGCTGCATGTTGGTAACTGAATAGCAGACCCAGCTGCCATTAGTGCAAAGATATAGTTGAGAAGGAGCTCATTATGTTTTCTCACTGCAGTAGTATTAAATTTTAATTTCTTACTGGCTGTAGTTTGATAATGTATGTTATTTCAAAATGGACTTAAAATGATTTAATATTGACATTTATATTCAAATAAAGTGAGTTATAGTATCTGTTACTTTAGTGATTAATTCACTTCCATATGATTTTGTTTCTTCTCTTTTAGATAACCCAGCAGCTTGAGGGAATCTGCTTACAGGTCATTGGCACTGTTTTACAACAACATGTCTTAGGTATTATGCTCTGATTGTGCTGAGAATTTAGTGCTTTTTTGTGAGCAAGCATTTTCCTAATGATTCTGTATTCTCTTTTAAGAATTCTATGAGGAGATCTTTTCATTGGCACATAGTTTGACATGTCAGCAAGTGTCTCCACAGATGTGGCAGCTACTGCCCCTTGTATTTGAGGTCTTTCAGCAAGATGGCTTTGATTACTTTACAGGTAGGTCAAATCAGCTTGGAAATAAACTCCCTCTAATTTTGATACATTTGTATCTTAATTCCTGAACATTCACTTTGGAATGATCCAACTCCTTCACTGCTTGGATAAGTTACCAATAACAATTAATGTTTAAGGGTGACACATACCATTGATTTTATGTATTGTGACTCAGTTAGCATGTAACTCTGAATATAACGTGTATAATCTTTACAAAATACAGGAATTTGCTGTAATAGGTTTATATTCCTGCATTAAAAGTGAATGACAAAAAATGACAAATTTGTGTTTATCTAAGGAAGTTTCTCAGAAAATGAAGCAATTATATTAGAGAAGATGTATAACTGATTCTTTTTATTACTACAGATATGATGCCTCTTCTTCACAATTATGTAACAGTTGATACAGACACACTTCTATCTGATACCAAGTATCTTGAAATGATATACAGCATGTGTAAAAAGGTAGGTTATTTTTAGGTAATGCCAGATTTAATTAAGTTTAAGTTTTTACTATAAAACTATGAAGATAGCTGAGATTTATGTTATAGGTCTGACAGAATCAAGTACTTCAAAAGGTATAAGCAACAACAGTAAAAAAATTCTTTGGTTTCAAGATACCACAGTGGCTCCTTTCTGCCCTCTGACATTTACTTGGAGTTATCAGTGTTTTGGGTTTTTTTTGTTTTGTTTTGTTTTGTTTTTTTGCTTTTTGAGACAGGGTCTCACTTTATAGTTCAGCCTGGCCCTGAGCTCACTATGGTGCCCAGGCAAGCCACCGCGAACTCAGCAATCCTCCTGTCTCTGCCTCCCGAGTGCTGGGATTACAGGTGTGAGCCACCACGCCCGGCATTGTGGTATGCGGTGTTGATTGTTCGTGGGCGTGTCTCCATGCCCAGCATTCTATGTGGTTACCAGGGATGAACTCAGGACCTTGGGCTTGTGAGGCAGGCGCCGGAACCACTGAGCTAACCCTCTCCGGCCCTCAATGTTTTGGTTTTTGTGCCTAGAGTTTACTTTAGCCCAATTCTGTGAAATAAAAAGAAGGATAGAGGGCCGGAGGGTTAGCTCAGTGGTTCCGGCACCTGCCTCGCAAGCGTAAGGACCTGAGTTCGATCCCCGGTTACCACATATAATGCTGGGCGTGGTGGCTCACGCCTGTAATCCCAGCACTCGGGAGGCAGAGATGGGAGGATTGCTGAGTTCGCAGCGGCTTGCCTGGGCACCATAGTGAGCTCAGCCTGAACTACAAAGCAAGACCCTGTCTTCAAAAAGCAAAAAAAAAAAAAAGGATAGAACTAAAAGGTGACATTTGAAAGGATCAGGAATAGAGAAAGATGTTTTATAAAGGAAATAAATGCCTGGGGATTGTGGTTTTAGAGACTCTTTGCAATAATAATTTAGGAAAACAATATTCTGTTATTTAATTAGGTTTTTAAAAATAATTAGAAGTACCCTGTCATTTCTTTTTTTTTTTTTTTTTTTTGAGACAGGGTCTCGCTTTGTAGTTCGGGCTGGCTCTGAGCTCACTGTGTAGCCCAGGCAAGCCTCAAACTCAGCAATCCCCCTGTCTCTGCCTCCTGAGTGCTGGGATTATAGGTGTGAGGCACCACACCCAGCATTGTGGTATGTGGTATTGATTGGTGGTGGGCATGAATCTCCATGCCCAGCATTGTATGTGGTTTCCGGGGATCGAACTCAGGACCTTGCGCTTGCGAGGCAGGCGCTGGTACCACTGAGCTAATCCTCCGGTCCCCCTGTCATTTCTTGAGAAAAGGACAAATGTAGGGCATATGTACTGTTTATTTTAAAAGGTTTTTTTTTTTTTTTTTTTTGAAACAGGGTCTCACCTTGTAGTTCAGGCTGGCCCTGAGCTCACTGTGTAGCCCAGGCAAGCCTGGAACTCAGCAATCCTCCTGCCTCTGCCTCTTAAGTGCTGGGATTACAGGTGTGAGACAACCCTCCCAGCACTTGGGGTATGTGGTACTGATTGCTTGTGGGTGTGAATCACCACGCCCAGTATTGTTGTATGTGGTTATCAGGGATCCAACCAGGGGCCTTGTTCTTGCTAGGCAGGTGTTGGAACCACTGAGCTAAATCTCTGGCCCAACGTTATCATTCTTTATGGTAGAGTAACACTCCATTTTATTAAAAAACCACATCTTCTTTATCCATTTTCCAGTTGATGGGCATTTGGCTTGTTTCCAAGATTTAGTTATCAAGCTTTTAGTTTTTTATGGGAAATTAGTGGTTGTTAACCTACTGTAATCTGAGATAGCACTTCAGGATTAGGTGGTTTTGATCACCAGGAGTCTAAAAGCGTAGACTAAGGGAGAAAAGCAAGGTCCAGATAACTTAAAGGTACTTCAGTGAAGTTTGTTTGCTGAGCATTGCTAGAATACCTTAAGTCAGTAGTAGCAAGTTTACAGCACATGTGCCACTTTGTTTTCACTGAAAGCTCTTAAAGGTTCACGCTCACTGATTTAAGTAAAACTCAGAGCCTGAATAAAAGGAAATTATTTCTCTGATACAGTGGTTTTGTGAAAGCTTATTGAGTTTATATTCTGTGTTGATCAGGTTCTTACAGGAGTTGCAGGGGAAGATGCAGAGTGCCATGCTGCAAAATTGTTAGAGGTCATCATTCTGCAGTGCAAAGGGCGTGGCATTGACCAGGTCAGTGTGGTTAATTTTTGGTGTGGGGAAGCTGAGTGTTGATCCCAGGGCCTCCTGTATGCTGAGGACTGTCTACCACTGGACTTTATTCTCAGCCAAAGGCTGTTTTAATGATTCATATTTGAGGCTTCCAAGAGAGATTTCTTTTTAACTTTTGAGGGGTGGGGACATTGTATATTCTGCATAGTATTAACTATTGGTTTAAAATATAACCAATATATAATAATAATCATTAAAAATATATATGGAGCCGGGCGTGGTGGCTCACGCCTGTAATCCCAGCACTCGGAAGGCAGAGGCAGGAGGATTGCTGAGTTTGAGGCTTGCCTGGGCTACATAGGGAGTTTAGGGCCAGCCAACTACAAAGTGAGACCCTGTCTCCAAAAAAATATATATATATCTCTATATATCTATATCTATATATCTATAGATATAGATATATAGATATATATGGAAACATGACTTGTAAGTCTTATTGGTATTTAGCATGCAAGGTAAGCTTTGGCTTAAGTTTTTTTTGACAGCTGTAATTAAATTTCTGTGGTCAATTGTAATATAAACACTGGGAGTCTATAACTGGCTATCCATAATTGTTCAGTGTGGTAAGGTTCTACATTTAATAGCCAGTGAAAACTTTGCCTATAATTAGATTTCCCAGCAAAATGCCTCAGCAATAAATATCAGTCATCTAGTGGAGTAAAGGGGCTAATTGAGGCAACAAGTAAGTTAATATAGGTAAAATAATTAGAATCCTATCATTGCAGTGTTGGATTATCCTGCAATCTTTCTTTACAGTGCATTCCCTTATTCGTGGAAGCAGCTTTAGAGAGACTGACAAGAGAGGTTAAGACAAGCGAACTTCGAACCATGTGCCTGCAAGTTGCAATTGCAGCTTTGTATTATAATCCACACCTGCTACTCAATACCTTAGAAAATCTTCGCTTCCCTAATAATGTTGAACCAGTTACAAATCATTTTATTACACAGTGGCTTAATGATGTTGACTGTTTCTTGGGGTAAGTGATGTAAATTGAATTTTTATGAAAACTGATTATTTAAGGAAACAAAGGGAAATTTTTATTTTATTTTATTTTTATTATAGGCTTCATGACAGAAAAATGTGTGTTCTGGGTCTCTGTGCTCTTATTGATATGGAACAAATACCACAAGTTTTAAATCAGGTTTCTGGACAGATTTTGCCAGCTTTTATCCTTTTGTTTAATGGATTAAAAAGAGCATATGCCTGTCATGCAGAACATGAGAATGACAGTGATGATGATGATGAAGCTGAGGATGACGACGAAACTGGTAAGGAATTTGTGACAGAAACAACCAGAACTCTCCTGGTCGGAAACATCATTTTCTAGACCTTCTCCCAGAGGAATGTACGATCATAGCAAAATGCTTTTATACTTCATTCACAGAATGATTTCCTTACCTCTTCAACCAGAGCCTGAGAAATTTCCTCTGTAACTTACCTTGGTGTTAGCCAAAAGGCGAAGTAGTCACCATATAAGGCAGTTGTGGGCAATGTGTTTTTATGTGTGTGTGGAGATGTATAGAGATAACAATAAAGATTTTTTTCATTCTATGTATGCTTGGCAGTGTAGATAAAGAGAAGAATAAGAAATCATTCTTGGGCCGGAGCGTTAGTTCAGTGGTTCCGGCACCTGCCTCGCAAGGGCAAGGTCCTGAGTTCGATCCCCGGTAACCACATACTATGCTGGGTGTGGAGACTCACGCCCACCAGCAGTCAATGCTGCATACCACAGCGCCGGGCGTGGTGGCTCACGCCTGTCATCCCAGCACTGGGGAGGCAGCGAGGAGGATTGCTGAGCTGGCGGCGGCTTGCCTGGGCTACATAGTGAGCGCAGGGCCAGCCTGAACTGCAAGGTGAGACCCTGTCTCAAAAAAAAGTGACTCCTTGAACAGTTGAGAAAGGGAGATAATAAAATGATTTACCATTCACTTATCAACTAGTTTAATCATAAGTACACGGATGATAAATTGTGAGAAGACATGACAGTCTTACAGTTTGGCTCCTGACATTCAATACTGCACACAACTAAGCTGCTCAGAGTGATACCTGCCAATAGTCCTAGCTACTCAAGAGACTGAGGTAGGAGGATCACTTGAGCCCACAAGTTTGAGATGGCATGAGCAACACAGCAAGACCCCCATCTCAGAAAAAAGGCAGAATAAAAGATACGTATTATTAGATTATTAGTATTACAAGAGTTGATAGTAGTGTTTTGGTTTTGGTTTGTTTTTTGCAGTACCACATATCAAACTCACAACCTTGTGCTTGCAAGGCAGGTAGGTGATGACGCCACTGACCTTACCCCTACTCCAAGATTTATAGTTTCTAATGTTTAAATTTATTGCAGTTAACCATCCTATCATATTGGTGCTAAAAGTTAAGTTCGTTTGTTTATAAAGTGAAATTATTCAAATACTGGCTAGTACATTGCACATAAGACATAGCCTACAAGAACATAAATTGATGAATGAATATTACAAAAGTTCAGTGTAATAGTTTCAAAATAAGATATGTATTGTCATTTTTGTCTTTTTATCATTTACTAGGCCATTTACTTTTTAAAAACTTACAAAAAGGGCCGGAGGGTTAGCTCAGTGGTTCCGGCGCCTGCCTCGCAAGCGTAAGGACCTGAGTTCGATCCCCGGTTACCACATATAATGCTGGGCGTGGTGGCTCACGCCTGTAATCCCAGCACTCAGGAGGCAGAGACGGGAGGATTGCTGAGTTCGCGGCGGCTTGCCTGGGCACCATAGTGAGCTCAGGGCCAGCCT
>PVIC010028616.1:0-23048 GCA_004025085.1 Thryonomys swinderianus
TGAGGGGAAGGAATAAATATGATACAGAAAGAAAATAAAAGAGCATGTATAAAGGGGGAGGAGGGGGGAGTGGGTAGGGATATGGGTAAAAATGAGAATTAACTTGTGGCATATACTGGTACAAATTTCCCAATGTTATATGTGATTTTGAGATGTATATAAATTGTACCAATAAAGAATTCAATTAAAAAAAAAGAAAAAAAAAGAATTGTGAGGAGTGGAAAATTACCACCCCCCAGTTCCCTAACTGAAAGGTTAAAGCTAGGTCAGCCCAGGCAAACAAGATGCTGTATCGGGAAGTAACATGCTATACCCTAGCAAAAATAAAACTTCGTTTAACAAGGTACATAAAACCGCAAGACTTGTAAAGCCCAAAGACCAATAAGGGACTGCCCCGTAGTCCTCCACTCCCTGTTTGAATTCTGCTTAAAAGAGGGCTGTCATCAACCACCGCTGCTGCTCCCGGCCCGCGTTTCTCTTAGTGGCGGAGGCAGCCCAGATTCGAATCTGTTAATAAAACCTATATGAACTCCAAATTGGGTGACTGGAGTTCATCACCCAGGTGGGGGGGTCTCTGCTCCTCCGGGATGGTCTCGTCTCCACTCAACAAATTGGTAATAGTAAAGATAAGCAGAGCTTTGCTACCATGAAAATACATAGTGAAATCTTAAAAGTTTAATGTGATGGAAGCTATTTTGTGTCACATGTTACTCAACTAATTCATCGCTAAGCTGTGACTTAAAATCCCAAACTATTTCAGTTTTGTGTCTCCTGCATCTTGAAGCTTGTGATACGACCTCTTCTTGCACTGGTCTCACCTCCCATCTGTGTCATATGTCTCACTTTTTCAAAAGGCCCAAATAGCTATCCTAATACAATGGTATCTGAGAAATGCTTATGGATATTGATAAGCACTAATGATCTTGATCTGGTATTTAAAATCCCTTTCATTTCTTTGCTGCATAGAAAACACACTTACCCAGTCCTCAAGAGGTCCAACCAAAATATCACCAATTAGCTGCATCCAGCATGAAATCCATATGGTACATGTTTTTTCCATCAGATATGCTCATAGGTTGTCGGTGTGAACTAAAAGTCAGGATTACCTATTTCGCTACATGCACATTTACTTTTCAGAACATCTGGATGGAATAATGATATGAATAGTCTCATTCAGATTAGCCAAGAATGAGAAGTACCATGGACACTGGATATAAACTGCTTTCTGAAACAATGAGCTTCTGGAAACTTAGAATTCCCATGCCAGATGGTACAGAAAGTTCAGGATTGTTTTCTGGGAATAATTCTTCTGTCCATGCTAATGAGAATCCCAGGCTCTGCTATCTTGTAAGCTTTTGCAGTCCCTTTGGCCTGCAAAGTTCTACACATTACCCTTTATATGCATTCAGTTTTTGAGAAGCTCACCACAAAAGCATCCCTTCTTGCTTTTGAACCTTTTGGAGTTCCAGTGTTCTTTCAAGACGAAACTCAAAGCATTTGTTTTCCAGATTGTTCTCTTTGTTTTTCTAATATATTTTCTTTACAAGTTTAGTCCTCTGATCTTCCTGTTTCCCTTGCTTCCTTGCCTAGGACTCACAAGGAAAGTTATTTTTCAAATATAATTCTAGAACTCGACTAATTTTGTTTTCCTACCATCCTTTATTAATTTAAAAGCAACTTTCCTGAGGTTATGTGGTGTAGAAAACGAGAAAAGCACACTTTAATCTGTTTTTTTCCCCCTGACAATTTTTTTCACCATTGAGGCATTACGCCATCAATTACTTTAATCAGTTGAGAAATTTTACTGGGTCTTGATTTCTCAGTGTCTTTTTTAAACCAAATTCTAGTGCTCTGGTACTACAAGCAAGATGACTTTTCAACAATGAAATGATGTGAATATCCATGATTTGTTTACTCCATTTTTAATCCACAATCATCTAATTATTTCTTAATATTCTTTCACTTCATAGTACATTGGCTAAATGTAAAAACAGTAGTTAGATGTCTTCCCCAGGAATTGTATCATCAGTAGATTTGGTCTGTTTCTCTAGTTATAATAGAAATCTCTTTTTTGCCTCTTCTGTGATTGAACTACACTTGAATGTTTGAATGTGTTTTTCAGATAAGTATGATAATTGTATGTATGCATACAGTGCATTATGTTCAAATCAGGATAATAAGCATTTCAATCTTCTCAAACATGGATCATTTCTATATGTTCTTGTCTTCTGTTTGTTTTTAAATACATCATAGATTATGGAAACCAATAGTTATGCTATTATAGTACAAAAAACAGAATTAATTCCTTTTCCCTAGCTTAATGAGGTAAGATCCCATGTGTTTACTCCCATTCCCATCATTCCCTTCCCAGTTTCTAATGACCATTACTCTATCTCTATTCTTCTAAAATGACATTTTTAGTAACTGCAAATGAATTATTACATGCGACATTTGTCTCTCTGTGTCTGCATTATCTCAGTGAACATTATCTTCAATTTCAAGACTCACATCAGGTTTTTTCCCATTGCTTCATGTCTCATGAGTCAGTGGAAAGAGGTTTAAAGTTTTATTCATATAATGATAGCACACCAACCTTAGTATACACTTCTCTGGGATTCAAAACAGAATAGACTATGCCATAATAATTAGTAAACCTTCAAATGTTAGAGCTCTAGTGCAATGAGTTTCTTTCTAACTCACCTTACTTTAGGTTTAGCATTTAGCATTTGTCTTCTCAGCAGTAGATAAGAGACAAGGATCCTTTTGTTTTGTGATATTATTTCTATTATTACTCTCATAATAATAATATAGTATAATTAACTATAAGAGGGATGAGAAATTAGAGTTATTAGACATTATTTTATTAGTGATTATATAAATATCAGATATTAATATCTACTAAAGAATCATCCAAAGTACATGGAGAATTCTATTAAGAAGGGAAAGCATATAATAAATGCACTAAATAAGGAAATGATTATATCCACCACAATGTATTTCAATAGGCTGTTGCAAAAACTAATAAACATGACAGGTGCAAAGTATGTAGAACAGTACTTGCTCCATCACTTCAATACCTTGGACTTACTACTTTTATGTTTTTCTCATTACTGTTTTCTTATATGTAATTGGAGTTGGAATGCAGACATTGGAGGTTTTTTCAAGCTGAAATATTATACATTATCAATTTTCTCATTGTGTCCTATGAAAGAAATCTAGAAGAAAACATTTACATTAGGAAGGCCGTTTTCAATTTCTGCAAGAATGTTCTGTTGCTATGAGTTTTATTAGTAGTTTCTTGGACATTACATTCTGACTCAACTTCCAGGATTTTTTTTCCACATCAAGCTATCACTACGATTGATAAAATAAATTTAGCAGTAAATATGTTCCCTCTTCAAGTCCAAGAGGCCTGTTTAGCCTGACTTCAACTTCCAGTAGATTAAAAATTCTGACATCAACCAAGCATGAAAAAGTAAAACTCATGCTCTTAAAGGACCAGGTGGCATAGCTTTGTTACAAAGACTCAAAACTAGGACCATACAGAGGCAAAATGGTGGCTCTTCATTTTTGTGACACTGTTTTGCATTTCATTTGTCATTTTCCGTGTGGTCAGTAAAAGACCAAATCAAAAGTAAAACTGATCAGCCAGGCGTGGTGGCTCACGCCTGTAATCACAGCACTTGGAAGGCAGAGACAGGCAGATTGCTGAGTTTAAGGCTTGCCTGGGCTACATAGTGAGCTCAGAGCCAGCCTAAACTACAAAGTGAGACCCTTTCTCCAAAAAAAAAAAAAAAAAAAAAAAAGTAAAACTGATCAAAAGATCAGTTTCCCTATGCAGAAAGAGTTTCTGGAGTGTCAAAGTCAGGCAATTGGAAGAAACAAAGTGTATTACTTCCCTCAGGTCTCAGCAAGAGAGTTTACACAGATCTAATATATGGACATAGACAAAATCATCTGTTAAATACATAAAATGACATGTATAATGCTTGACATATATAGATATCAATTATTTCAATTATTTAAGAAATTTGAAAAGAATAGAATAAGTGGGGTGTGATGATTATAGATGAGAGGAACATTTCTGAGATAGTTGCCTGAGAATGTTTCCTTGTATATGCTTCCAGATAATGGAGAACCACACAAAAAACTAAACCAAAAAACTAGATCAACTGTAAGACATATGGAAAATAATTTTTCCTCAAACTTCATAATTTAGTAAATGGAACAGTCTTCCATAAGAAAAGACAGATCAACAAGAGAAAAACTTACATTATACATGGATGAAAAACCACTCTCCAGAATATACCTCTCTCAAAACAGTGGCTTAGGACTCTTTTCTAAATAATGTTTTCACAAAGAGTCATCAACCTTAGGGAAGTCACAAACAGAAGGAGTAGTCCTAGCTTCTAAAAGATTGGAGAGCGGAAGGAATTAAAATACACAGAAAATGACTCAAAGAACAAAGTTTGCTCCTCACAGGATCCACTCCTGATGTACTGTCATCTCTGCTGATAACGCTGGCTCCTTGAAGGAAGATTTATATGCTGTCTTTAGGAAAGAAGAAAGGGCAAAAAGATCTTTTCCCTTTATGAATCTCTGGCCTGGCATCAGGAAAACAGAGACAGAGAGAGAGTTCCTCATTTCCACTGTCTTCAGCTCAGCAATCCTTAATATGTCAAGGAGAAGTATTTTAGTTTTGTTTATTGTTATTTTATTATACACCTGAATTACATGGTAATGAGAAACAAAGAATAAGACCCCATCCAAATTTCAGGGAGTAATTGCTTGCACTGCTACCATGAAACGTAAACAGCACACAAAGCATCTGAGAGTTGGGGGTGGGCAATAAGAAATAATGTACATGGAAAGGAAAAGACAGAACTTGGTGTCAGGCCTAACATTTCTTTAAAAACCTCTGTTAAAAGGAGAATGGAGATGCTGAGGATGAAGTTATTAAAAGATTTTAGTACTGGAAACACTGAATTCAAAACTGAGGATTTCAGGTAGGAGTGAATCTAAGACGCAGATTTCATGAGATATACTTTTTAAAGGAGACAAATGAAAATGATAGGAAAAAATCTTTCAGCAATTAGGTAAAAGAAAAAAATTTAAACTCATAAAACAAAGAATACCACCACAAACCCCTTCCTGCCACAACAAAAATGAAAGTTCAGTTAAAGAAACTAAACTTTGTCTTATTGATAGCAGAATGAATGGAACTGGAACTTTACTAAAATAAAAAGTGAGAGTCAACTCTCCTAAACTCTTTAAATACTTTTCTTCCCTATCTCAACTCCCAAAATTTCAATTATGAAAAAAACTATAACACAACACTGAAAACTAAATTAAATACATATAAACAGACATTTGAAGACCTGAAAAAATAGTTTAAACCAGAAATTCAAAAATGAAAAAAGAGAAATGGACCTAAAAATTCTAGGTTGAAGTGAAAGTGAATTTGTTGAAGTCAAGAAAAATTTTAAAAAGACCAAGTCTAAGTATATAAGAATAAATTACAAGGTGAATGAATATTCAGTGAGGGGCTTTGAAGAGAGATAGAATAACAATTACCATATTTAAAATTAGATACTACAAGAAGTAAAAATAGTCAAAGATAAAGTGACAGAAATAGAACCCTAGAAAGGAAAGGATAACATTAGTATAGGAGGAGTCCTGAAGAAATTAAGCAAACAGTGGAACAAATCAAATGTTTAAAGTTCTAATCTGGAAAGGCACATGAAGAAGTAAAAGAAGATCTGAATCTATACATCAAAAAGATCACTGAAATACTTGGAGAAAATAAGCTGAAAAAAATCTCCTTTCAGATATTGCCTTTAAAAGTTAACTTCAAAGATTTAGGGAGAAATCCTCAATGCTTCAAGACAAAAGTACCAATAATTTCTGAGGCAAAATAATTACCTATATTCCCATTAGCCTTTAAAATTAAAGTCACCACAGAAATAATTGCTTGGGGTAAAATAAATCAACACATGCTAAATTGTGGGCAAAAGTATTATAAGAAACAATATTTATATGGTTTCAAAATAATCATGTAGAGAGCCGGAGATTTACCTCAGTGGTTCCAGCACCTGCCTTGCAAGCACAAGGTCCCTGGTTCTATCCCCAGTAATCACATACAACAGTACTGAGAGTGGTGACACACCCACCAGCAATCAGTACCATATATCACAGTGCAGGGCATGGTGGCTCATGCCTGTAATCCCAGTACTCAGGAGGCAGAGGCAGGAGAATTGCAGGATTGCTAAATTTAAGGTTTGCTTGGGGTATATAGTGAGCTTAGGGCCAGCCTGAACTACAAAGCGAGACCCTGTCTCAAAAAAGAAATCATGTACAAAATTCTTATTAATTAGAAAAATGTATTGAAATAAAACTTTTCTGATCACCTTTAACCAAATGACTATAGCCCTGGGCAGCCTGGAGGAATGCAACATCACTCCTGTGACACTACAGCTTAAAATGCATAGCATGAGTTTCATCACGGGGAAATGTCAGGCAGCCAAACCTGAGGCATATTTTACAAAACACCTGGCAGAACTCTTCAAACATCTCATAAGCATAGAAAACATTCACGACTTCCAGAAAGATGGCAGTGTGTCCAGCAGCAGAGAAAGAGCCACTCTGAAAGTTGCCATTCCCACCCCAGAATATGAGAGCTCAAGGAGGAAAAGGAGGAAAGTGGATCCCTAAGACCCAGAAAGCTACAGGCAGAGCAAAGAGAAAGACTTTAACAAGATGAGAACAGTGCACTGTCCCAGAGCCTGCACTCTCAGAAGGAGAGAGGCTGCTGAACCTGTGGATGTCTGGTGACTTCTGATGGCCCAGAGGCCTCCACAGAGAAACACACTAGTGGAGCGAAGCAGCAGACGCATAGTACTGTAGCAACTGCTCTTGTCAACATACATAAATTGGCCCTCAACAGAAGGGCAGAGGATCTGTACCAGTCAAGTACATAACTCCTCCCACTGCCCCAAGGGACTGCGGATCAACATCTCAGCCAAAGGGAGCTGCACTAGAAAGGGATTCAGATCCAACAAGATCTGGTGCATTCAGGGTGGTATGGCCATAGACGGGAGTAAGATCTGAGTGACAAAGGTACTGGAGAACATAAATACCTCTGGTAAGAGCTGGAATAGACTTCTCCAACAAGAGGACCAGCCGCTGGATCGCCGTACTGTGGCAGCCCTGCCACATTCCCAGTGTTCCGTTTCCCGTCTGCCACAGTGAAAAAGCACCCACTGGGAGAGTGAAGAAAACCTGAGGTCTCCAGCCATTGATGAGTTTGTGGGGCCAGCGCCACCTACAGCATCCTTCCTTTGCTGCAGGTTGAAGACTCCCAAGAGTTCAGGGAGCTCAGCTCAGGCTTTGTGGCCAGAACCCTGAGTGAATCCTAGTGGATTACAGCTGTCCCCCCGTGACTTGTCAACTCCGGTCTGTGTTCTACTGCCCATATTGTCTATAGGAGAGAGCAGGTCCATGCCTTGAAGGGCCCTTTTGGTATTGTTTTATATGTTTTTTTTTTCTTTCTCACTGCTGCCATTTTTCTGTCTTTTCTCTCACTTTCTCTTTCCACTCCTCTCTTTTACTCTTCACTTCTCTTCTTTCTGCTTACTGAGTCTGTCCAATTTCAGGTTTTTTCTTTTCTCAATTGCTCTTACTTTTACAGGATAGTGAAAATAGTCTCCTATGTGACTGTTGTTGTTTGATATCCCTGTTCTTGTATTCCTTCATCCACTCTTTGCTTCCAGTAAGTACCAGTTTCTGGAAGTTTGTGTGACTTAGTCCTCTCTACTCTCTATTCCTTCTCTACTATTATAGGAAGGTGAATATAGTTCCTAGTTGTCCTACTGTCCTTAATCTGTTCTGTTTTGTATTTGTCCCTTCTGTCTCTTGTGTCTTATACCCTCTATCAGTTTCCCAGGGATTGTGTGATCTTCATATGTACCCTAATCTTGTTCTAATTTCTCCCTCTCCTTCTATCTCTCTATCCCCACCCAACTATCTCAAAGCTTTATTTCCAAAGGGTGAGGCTGATATATTGAAAGGCCTGTATATTTTAAACATAGCTCTGGTTAGTTCTAAATTTCAGCATGTGGTCACAGATCTAGTTCATGAGATTAAAGGTATCAGAATAATGATTGCCACAGTTTGTCATTTCCTGTGCTGTGTTTATTACTGTTAATGATACCGATTGAATTATTTAGACTAAGGTGATGTGATTGTTTTCTTTAAGTACCTATCATGGTGCACCAGAACTGAAACTGCTTAAGGGACATTACAGATCCAAGGCAGACAACTCAGGAACTAGCCATCTCCTAAGGGCTCTAAATACTAGGAATAAAGAGACTTGCAATAGCTACTGTCCAGACAGCAACTCAGGAGTTAAACCAAAAATGTTAGCAACAACAAGAAAATAAAAATGAGAAAAATTTTAAAACTCAGACACAAAGATCATCATCACAGGGGAATCCAGGGAAAATTGAAACATAGCAAACTGAAACTCAATCATCAGGACTCTCAAAGGTGGAATATTTCAAATATGTAGTTTATACATATGCATATTTATGTTACATGTGGATACACATAAAATGTTTTATGTATGCATACTTATGTGCATAGTTATAGGCATGTACACATATGTATAATTGTGCTTATATGTATGCACATGAATGCGGCAGAAGGGAGAATGAATCATGATGCAAGAGGTATAAAATGTTAACACTTTTTAGAGAACCAAAGGAAAAGTATTCAGGATTTTTCTATTTTTGCTAATATTTTATAATGGGAAATATTTTTAAAATAAAAAATAATTTTTAAAAATGAGGTTAAAAGGACTTATTCTGTTTTGTGTTGTTATATCAAACTACCAGAGGCAATCTCATACACAAGCAACAGAAATTTATTCCTTCTGGGTCTGTAGGCCAAGAGGTCAAAAGTCAAGGCATGAGGAACTAGTGAAGGCTTTCTTGGTGCATTATTCAATGTTGGAAGTACAAAAAAAGGGCGAAAGAAAACAAGAGATCAGATTTGGAGCCACAGGCCCTTTTCCGTAATCAGCTGTACCCCATCAGGAAGGCAGAGCCTTCATGACCAAAACAGCTCCCATTAAGCCCCACCTTCCTACACTTAAATTCCCAGCATGCTTAAACCATAATGGAGAGCAATGTAACATAAAGGGCCTTGCTGGTACAAACTGACTCTACTATTAAAAATATCTGATCCAACTTCCCAGGAAATATTTTGTTCACAAAATCATAAAAAATATCAACTCATTTTCAGATACGCACTTCCTCTGGCTCACCCAATCCAATTTTATGAACTTACTTTTCTCACACTAACATCCACACACACAAGTGCACAAATGGGTGCACACACTTGTTTTGCAAAATAAATAGCACTGATAATACATCCCACAGGATATTTGATAATTTAGACCTGCGATCAATCCATCTGTTTATGAAAAGCATAGTTAACACTAATGATTCTCATCACAGACAACTGCCTGTATAGTTTTGGGATTTTCCTTCATTGTTTTCAAACATAGTTTGTAGAAATAATAATAATTTCATTTCATTTAAATCATTTACAATGAATAAATTTATCTTTCCATTTTGACAGGGCTAAGAGCTATGTGTAGGTTGGCATATCTACCTAAATTTTGGTTCATTTTCAGGGTATTCCATAGTTATGGCTCATAGAGCTGGCAGGTGGATTTAGAATTGAAATACCCAGGTTACAGAATTTTGATTTTCTTATTAGCTAGCTTTATGGTTTCAATAAGCTTCTTTTGTTTCTCTAAGTCTCAGTTGAAATGTGTAAGCTTCTCTAAAATGCTTATAATTATATCTATTAATGTATGGGAATTAATAAGATGGTATTAATTGCATGAATATAATTTTCTAAATTTTAAATGTGATTTCTATACATAGTTTCATAGAAGTCTTAAAATATAGTTAGGCATACTTATAAATGTAATCTTACACATTTAGTTAAAATAGTCCTTTTTCCTTCATTATGTTCCACCTTAGTATGCAGCTTTTACTTCATCAGTCGGGAATAGGAATATATCTGTGACTCAAAAGAGCTTTGTCTTCATATGAACTTCATTAACTTCTTTCCCATTAGTGAAATTTATGCAAATAAACTAGAGTTTGTTCTCATTAGCATAGTATTCTAAGAAATTAATCATGTAGTTGCCACCCTGTGTTTATATTTTACATCTCAGATAGGTTCGTGTTTCTTTTAATCACCTGAATAAGGTTACTGTTACTACTGCAACAGACCGAACCAACTTAATGGCTTTATATAAGTTTATTGACTTCCAGCTCTGCAGATCTGATATCTCACTGAGCTAAAATCCAGGTGTCAGTAGAGTTGTGTTCTTTCTGTAAACTCTGAGGAAGGACCTATCTCATGTCTTTTCCAGCTTCTAGAAGTGTTCTACATTCCTTTCCTCATAGTCCTCCTCTCAGTCTTCAAAATCAGCATTGGAATTTCAGTACTTTCTACTTTGAACACTCTGAGTGAGGGTCCCTGACTCTGTCTGGACTTTTAAAGACCTTTTGGACAACATCAGAGCCACTCAGAGAATTAAAGATAATCATTAGTAGAGTGGAGACATGCCCTGTACTGGACCATAGTAACCATAGGGAATATGAGTACTATATGCCTTCAACATAAACTAAGATTATTAACATCAGCAAGAATGAAAAGGGGTTAAGGTAGAAAAAAGAGAGAAGGAATTTTAAAAAGAAAGAAGCTGGGCCAGAGATTTAGCTCAGTGGTTCTGGTGCCTGCCTTGCAAGTGCAAGGTCCGGAGTTCGATCCCTGGTAACCACATACAATGCTGGGCGTGGTGACTCACGCCCACCAGCAATCAGTACCACATACCACAGTGCCAGGTGTGGTGGCTCACGCCTGTAATCCCAATACTCGGGAGGCAGAGGCAGGAGGATTGCTGAGTTCGAGGCTTGCCTGGGCTATACAGTGAGGTTAAGGCCATCCTGAACTACAAAGCGAGAACCTGTCTCAAAAAAAAAAAAAAAAAAAGCTATATTATGTGCATGTACCCCTCCCCCCAGGAGGACTATAAAATGCCTGTACTGAAAACATGTACTAATAAAATAAAATTTTTGAAAAGATCCTTCACTTAACCATATCTGCAAAGTTCCTTTGCCTTGTAAGGTCACACAGGCACAGTACCAGGACTGAAATATGGAAATCTCTTGGGGAATATTACTTTGTCTACTCCACTGTAGAGGCAGATAAGTAAATTGATAGATGATAGATAGATAAAGATTGATAGATAGATAGATAGATGATAGATGATAGTGAAAGCAAGACAGATAGAAGGCAAATAGATGGTTAGCTAAATATTCCATGTAGAAGATATTTTCTAGATGTTAGTTTAATATTTCTATTATGAATATTGGGTAAACATTATCATGGTCCAACAGGGTGGTGGCCATAAAACAGCTCAGAGAGGTCATTTTACATGACATGCACAAAATCATTCAAGGATTTAAGAGGAAGAAATATGTCTTTATCATCAGGTTGTGATGGTCTTTATTTAACAGTGTAATCTCAATGTCCTTTTTTCTTCCTAAATTTTCTGTCACAGGTCTTATTTTGGAGTTGGGTTCCTAAGACACCCAGACATTTTTATTTTCTGTGAAATTAACTTTCTGGAAATCCCAGTGCAACATGGAACTATTTTGTTTCCATGAGATTAGTAAGCTTGATGAGCACAGAAGATACTAAAATCTTTAAAATTTCTCTGTATTAAATGTGCCAAAATTTCCTTTAAAATATTTCAATTCATTGTGTATTTATTTTGCTCACACCTTGAGGCAATTTTGCAGAGTGTAATTTTTCAAATTCTGAAATAAAGTGAATTAAATGGAAACATGTTTTAGAAAAAAAAGCTCTAGAGTTCATGTAGCTTTGTCTCCTACCTGCAGGCAGAATGATCCCCAACCTCTCTGAGATGAATTGTTCATTGTCTGTTTAATACACAGTCTAACAAGAAATAATCCTATAAATATGGCAAATGGATTACTTTAGTAGAAAATAAAATTGAAAAATCAAATGTTACCTTTAAAAACACCCCAAGCCTTTTTATCTACATAGACTTGCCACCTCCAATGACCCAGGATTTAGTTTATTATCTCAGTCAGTGGAGGACGCAAAACTACGTAATCAATAAAGTTCACCAGCAAATCAAAAGTGTGCCTTTCATTTCCATCAGCATTTCATACATATTTACTTCTAGTTTTGTTTTTTTTATCCCACTAAGAGTGAACATTCTCTAGGGACAAGGAATCTATCTGCTTCCTGTGTGGATGGTGCTTCTCATCTGAAGTGGGGCTTAGCTTTGCTCTTTCTTTGTTACTTTGATTTAATAAAATAAATACTCAAAAATCTACAATCACCAATTAAAATCACTGTGGTTCAAGCTGTGTAGGCTACCACCATTTGCTTTTTTGTTTATGTATTTTGTTTCCTTAACATAGTCCCTTGTCCACTTAGAATTGTGTTGATACTGGGGAAAATATTAGTAAGGCAAACTTTCTCCCGGGTTTTAAATCCCTGAATCATTATAAAGAATACACTTTACATTGAAGCCTCTAGAAAAATACTCATGAAATTGAAACAATAATCCATATGCTTACTATGTTCAAAGCATGTTTTTCATTTTATGTCCTTTTATGTTCTCTATTATTCTCCTTTTTAAAAAATTCTGGTCATTTGAAATGAACAGACATTTTTCAAATGAGGTAAAAGCAGCAAAGAAATGTGACAAAAATGTTCAACATCACCAGTCATTTGAGGGATACAGATGAAATAACCCTGAGATTCCATCTTACGCCAAAAAGAATGGCTGCTATCAAGACATTAATTAGCAACAAACACTCATGAGGTATGGGGAGAAAGAATGCTTCTAAGCTTTTGGTGGGAATGTATAGGCGAAACCACTGTGCAAATCAGAGTGGAGCTTCCTCAGAAAACCAGGATTAGAGGTCCCATTTGACTCTGCTATTCCCATTTTGTTTTATTTTAACTGAACAACATGATTAGATTTTCTTCAATGATCTGAACTTAGATACTCCCACCATGAAGTTCCCAAATGCCTCCAAGGTAAGCAGTTTATACAAATATGGAAATTGATATGAACATCTTTAAACTATCAGCACTATTTCCTACATAAATAGATGTACGTCCAATTTTTAAAATGTACTAAAATGCGGTGGTGCTACAAATAATGTGCAATTGTTCCAGCATGCACCCTAGCATGTGTTTGACAAGAGGTGGAAGTGGGGAGTCTGTCACATTTTCTCAGTAAACCAGTACATATCATGAGGGGTTAATCTACGCATTTTTCATGCTTTGAAAAGTGAGATTGTTTCCATGGTATGAACAACAAGTACCCGATCACTGATTAAATTTAAGAAAAAAAAGGTAGATCTGGAAAAAGGACATTAGGTAACTTCCAAATTCACGAAGAACACAAATGAAAGAGGTCTTTGTTCTTTTCTGTAAAGGATTTGACTTTAGGCAAACCCAATGTTTAAAAACCAGGGTTTATATAAAGGCTAATTTTAGAAGCTAATTATTCAGTTTTTAAAGGATTCACAGTAGGACATAAGTCAATAGAAAACTCTCTAGCATATTTAAAATAGAATTCAATTTACACGCACTCTTTGGAAACTCTCCTATTGCACCAAACAAGGTCACTGTAGTCTCTTCTTTAATAGCTGTACACACACACACACACACACACACACACACACACACACACACATACAAAGAAAAAAAAAATGAGGAGCAAAACTGACCTGAAGTTGGAACTGATTCCAAACACCTGTTATATGTGTAATTCACCTCGAAAGTAAAGCAAGAACAGATACATTTTAAATCCACAATTGTCATTGTTAATGTCATGTCAGCATACTCTATGGCCATACCTATTTGAATACAGACCAATTATTGATTGGTACAGGTTCACCTTAAAGCACTGGGTGGACATTCACCAAGAGTAGCTCAGTCCCAGAAGATGAATTGCCACATCATGAGGTTATACTCTTTTATAATTTGAATATGAAGTCAACAATGAGCTAAAAAAGAATTGATCACTAGAAGAAAAGAGATTAAAGCAATAGCTGCATCATCATAGTGGTACATAAGTCACTTTTTCCTAATACAAGAATTCAAATGCAAACAGAGTTATGTAAGAAAGGAAATTTATTTGCTCAGGCAACTTAAAAGTAAAAGGCTAAGTGGGATTCTAGATTACGTGAATGCAAATACTCAAAGAACAAGAAGTAATGCTTCTTCCATCTCTTGGCTTTGTTTTTGTTCCTATTAATTGTATTGTAAGGCAAATTTCTACAGAAAATGATGAAGAAATATCCACCAGACATTTTTGGGGAATATTTTTATTGCTGGCTTTAACCATGTTCCCAAAACTGTGAGGTTTTTGGTACCACTAAGGAATAGAGCAAGTTCCTCATGAAAAAATTTCTCCATGATGAACACACCTACTCACAAGAATGTTGTACAGATTCCAATTCATGCAAAACTATCTAGTAGAAGAGTCTTGATGAGCTCCTGAGAATTCAAAGTGCATTTGGAAGTTGCTTTAGTTCCTCCGAAGTGCTCTGGTTCTCTAGCTTTCTAGTGAGGCACATCACTGCAAGCCATCGCAGTATTTACTGTTTTTTTGAGCAGAACCCTTGCGACCCTCAGTGTTCGTAGTAGTATGAAAATAACAAATGTCCATTTCAGATAACTATTGTAAAAATACAATCAGTGAAACAATATTTTCTGATCTCCTAGACTGTAATCTGACACTTTGAGCTCTTCAATCACGTTTCCTTCTTTAGGCTGTGGACCCTGTTCTTAGACCTACGTTGGACATGCATGGGATAAGGGTCTCCCTTATTATACATTGGAGCTTCTTCTCCTGCTATTGCATGCAAGACTGCAGAAAGTGATTTTGAGGTGCTGTCGGGCGGTAACGTGCTAGTGTCACCCTCCAAATACCAACATATGGAACCTAAGGTAATCTCCGCACTAATTTCTGTTTTTAGTTTATTCATGCAAGGCAAAATGAGTATTGGGATGAAATGATTTCTACAGCTTGTTCTCTTTTTCTTCACAGGTAAGCACAGTCTTCTATGTGTCTAATTCATAATGTAAAGAATTTCAAATCCCAACAACTAGTTAATATATTTGTATCTTCAGGGATAGTAAACTTCAACTTAATCAATATACACAAAAGGAATTTTATTACCTTATATAACATGAAAGCTGAGTGGAGGGTTATTTTACAGTTGATCTATTCAAAAGCCCTGTGATATTTTCAAGGGTTCAGATGCCTCCTGTCTGCCTGTTCTGCCCTCCTCAGCATGCTGGCCATGGTAGCTTCAGGCAATGTATCTGTACCTTACTGTCCAGAGAGACATGCTTCTGCCTTAAATATTTTTTCAAGAAACAGAAAAGCATGTCCCTGAAGAACCAGACCTATGATCACTTAATAATTTATCTTCCAAACAGAAACACTTCTAAGTATGAAAGGGTGTGATATTAATAGTTGCTGCAGGATAAGAAGTAAACATCAGAACCATCCTGGGAAAACTAGTATGTATTTGCTCTCATCTCATTGGCCAAGTATCATCTCGTTTGCATGCTCATCACCCACCAGTTACTACGAAAGGGAAAGTGGACCATGACTGACTGGCACGAACGGCGTGGTGTCACCTCCAGGGGAGCAGAGCTGGACTGTCTTCCCCTGGGATCTTACAGAGACTGGAGAGACTGGAATGAGTGCTGGGAAGGTAAACCGCGGCGTCTGTCTGTGAATGGCTGTCAGTCCATGGGAGCCCTCCAGTTTCACCTCTAACTGTCCTTAGAGCTGCGTTTGCTCCCTGACAAGCCTGTCACTGTACCACGCGTCGTGCCCTCTGCCGCATTTGCTCTTGTTTCCTCCTTTGCCTGCACTTGTTGCTACTCACCTGTTATCCTCTGGCTTTTGCCTACGTACCCTTTCCCATCGAGGTAGAAATCCTCTCATCTTCCTCCAGCTCTCACCATTGGTTTCTGTGTAAGTTTCCCTTTCCTTTTGGTGCTATCAGGTGAGAACTTCTATGTTTTCTCCTGCATAGTGTGGACTTGAGCACTGATTCCAAACATGGAACTGAAAAAAATGAAAGCATAGACTATTTAATGTACCTTTGGTACCACCAGGGCAAAGGAACTGCATAAACTCACAAAAACTGAATAAATATATCTTAACTTTTAGGGAAGAGTTTGGATTCTCATCACCAGATCACCAGGGATGGCCTGAGATGGAGAAAATAAAACTGGAATTCCAAATATACCAACTCCTAGCACCTATTCCATCTAATTCAAGTAAAGAAGTCCTCGGCTAGTAGGGAAATTTAGAAAGAGAATGAAGTAGGGCTGGCTGCTGAAGGGGTCTGGGGTTGTGAGAGACAGCCCTATTATTAAGGTCTAATTAACAGCTTTCTTTTCATGGACATTAATTTATTTTGTCATTAAATTAATTGGAATTGAACAGACCTTTAAATCATTCCTTGTTGCTGGAAAGAGAAATGTGTTTTGAAATGCAAAGTCAAGCAAATGTTTTCGCCATTTTCTTGCCCCAAAAGAGAAGGAAACAGAGACTGCCTCCTGGAGATGCTGTTTTTCAGGCTTCTGTAAAACAGCAGTGAGTGTGACACTGGGTTTTATAGGAAGTGTTGGTGTCTTGTTCTCTAACGACAAGAGTAAAAACAGAAATTGTTAGTGAAATTCCTGTTAAATTTCACACAACTTGGTCCCACTGTGTTTTGGGGCACACAATGGTTTTAATTGCATTATTCTCTTGGATGAAGTGTGATAAAAGGTTTGATCTAATAACCCTATGAAGTATACTAGGTTAACTAAGTGAAATGCTGACATCTTATTAGATTTATGATTAGTACTATGTAAGTTCCTTTCTCTCCACTGCACTGGTATCCAAAGTTTACTTCAGATACAGATTGAGTCATGGATTCCCAAGAAAAGATTTAGCTTTACTTCCTGCAGGCAAAGCCAAAAATAAATCCAAAATAAAACTTCACAACTAGATGATTACATCATTGATTTTTTTATACACTTGCTCCACAATTTGTCCAGATAAATTTCTTTTTTGATCTTCTTTCTCTGGCTTGTTTTAAGTCTATACTCTTCTCTGTTCACTCAGGCTTCTCCCAAAACCATCACTTCCTTTCTCTTCTCTTAACTGCCTGCATCTTTACAACTACCTTAGAAAATCTCCAATCTAGGAACAAAGGGTTATGGTTATGTGTTTATTTTTATTTCCATGAATAGATCAAGGAAAAATGTAATGAACATAGTGCATGCATTTGCTTATGTTGAAAATATGTGCTATACTCGGGAAGCAGAGACAGGAGGATTGCTGAGTTCGAGGCTTGCCTGGGCTACACAGTGAGCTCAGGGCCAGCCTGAACTGCAAAGTGAGACCCTGTCTCAAAAAAAAAAAAAAAAGAAAGAAAGAAAATATGTGCTATGTATTTAGTTTTTATCTACTTTCAAAAACAATACAGCTCTTTGATAGAACCAAGGGATTTGCAGTGTGAATGCTTAAAAGTGAGGCTCTTTTTAGGACTTTATGTGCTTAAAGATGGTCTGGGCTGGACTTCTGAGCTCTTGTGCAGCTTTGTGTTTTCATGGATCTATAAGTCAATAGTCCTTCCTTGTGTCAGGAAAGCATGTTAGTTCTATTAATGAGGACATGGTCAAAGGGTGTCCTCCCTTATAGATGAGTCCAGGATTTGAATCTACAAGGGTTCTAACTGAGGTGCCTCATGGAGTTTTATGACAGTTCAGTTTCAGAGTGAGTAAGGAAAATACTGGCCTAGCTCTGAACTTTTCAAAAGATAATAATGAAGAAAGGGATTGTATAACACGTGTCTCAGATCTAAAGCACCTTGTGGCTGGAGAATGTAAGTCCACTGTTAACTCTGACGGGCAACTATGTAGGCCAGTTCCCACGGGATAAAAATTTGGCCACTTACAGTCTTAGACCAGCAAATTTTGAAACTTATAACTTAACCTTGAAGCAAAATGCATAGCATGGATTCTGATAGTATTTCTTTCTGGACTGACTGAAATTTAACTGAATAAAATCAACATTCAATAGAACCACTGCAAGGAATGTTGTCAGAGGTGCTAAGTGCTTTTTCTTCTGATCTAAAAAAGCAAAAACTGAGGGCTGCATTAGTTTCCTTTTTAATTAAGACTACACCACTATCAGGCTTTAGAAGACTGAACAGAATGCATAGATGAATTGTTATTTAATTAGCTTCTTAGAAACTTTCAGAGGCTGCAGTTTAAATATGGACTTTTACTCTCTGCCATCTCCAACGAAGTTTCCACTGCTTTTCTGATGGCTGATACAAGTTTTTAAAATGTGAAGTCAACAAAATGTAAGCTAAGAAAAGAACAAATCTTTCTTCATGGTGACTTCTTGGCCCTGTCAGGAAGCAGGCACTGAGGAGTGAGGATACATCTCTGCAAGTGTTTGGAAGGTACTTACACAATGTCTGCTTTCAGGTGAAAATACTACCCATGAACTCTCTGCATTCTTGGGGAGAAATTCATGATGGTGTATTAAAAGAGTTGAATTTAAATGTTTCAGCCCAATATATGCCTGTACACAAGTAGCTTTTAAGCCTAAAATGTATTGAATATAAAATAAGTTTACATGCCATTCATAAGCACAGTAAAATGCTTCTGAGTCTCCACTTACTTTACTAATAGATTTTATACAGGCCCTCCACAAATACTCCCCAGCTTTCCCCAAATTATGGCGTGTGCCATTGTTTTGTGTCTGTCACTGCTCAGCCACCATTAACTTCCAGGGGGGAAGAAGTCAGAGACACAAGAACAGCTGCAGGAAGGGCTCCTCAAAGGGGGTGCCACACAAACGTCTGCAGCCACACAGATACAGCAGTCCTTACTGCCAATCAGTAGTCATTCTTCTGGTCCTCTTTGTCTCTCAGAATGAAGAGAAGCAATCGGTGGAAGCTTTCTAAGCAAAAGTGAACGTGTTCCAACTGTGTGACTTTTGGTACCATGGACAGTTCCTTTGTTAAAGAATCAATCAGAATGTGGGGAAGGCTGTGGGTTCGAAAGCACTTGGCTCTCTTTTTAGAACAGCACACTCTCTACTTAATGTGTCGAGGAGTTATGGTTCAGGGAGAGTTTGTGCTCCTTATTCACATCCCTTCATGTGGTCAAACCTCAACTGAATGATGTGACTTCTTCACACCTATACATTTTTATAGAGGGAGAGGAATGTTCCAATGTCCTTTGGCAAAAATAATCTTATTTTCAAAACTGGTTGCAAATGGCCTTATAGGTTCAATTCTGATGATTTCTAAGATTCAAAGCAAAGGGAGATAGAAATCTTCAGATATTTTCTCCATCTGTTGCATAAGATTTTTAGACTCCTCTACACTAAAATAATCACTCACAAATAATTATCATTATTTGGCTGTCTGTGTTGTGTACAAAAGCTTATTGATATGAGAAGTGACCTTAAGATCTATGATAGTCACTTCCTCTAGGATAAAGCTATTTGTTTATTTCAATGTTTTGAAACTGAGTTTCACATTTAAATGTTTCTTTCAGGCATTTAAAATATTACTTTACTTACATATTTAAACTACTTCTTTTTTTTTTTTTTGAGACAGGTCTTGCTATGTAGCCCAGGCTGCCCTCATACTCATTATGATCCTCCTGCCTCAGCCACCCAAGTGTTGGGGTTTAGATGTCTGCCACTATGCCCAACTTTTAAACTCTTTTAAAAACTATAATAAAACTAATCTATTCAAATGTGTTTTATCTCTATTTCTCATATACTGGTACATATTAAATCATTAATTTATCCTGCTAGACTATCTAGCAGAATAGAATTTAATATAAAACTTTATTTTTCATACTTTTTCAAATAATTGAACTTTTTTATAAATTTGTCATTGATTAGTAAAGATAATGTTCCACTCTGGTCTTTTTAATTAGGCTTTCAGCATCTACCAAGATAAAATGGTATCAGCAAGTGTAACATTATATTTCCTTAAAAATCAAACAAGTCTAGATGTGTTAAAAGTCCTACATAATAAGATAGTTTGTTATTTATTTTATGGTACATTTATATTCTAAAATTTAGTATTTCTTTTTTTTTTTTTTTTTTTTTTTTTTTTTTTTTTTTTTTTTTTTTTTTTTTTTGAGACAGTGTCTCGCTTTGTAGTTCGGGCTGGCCCTGAGCTCACTATGTAGCCCAGGCAAGTCTGGAACTCAGCAATCCCCCTGTTTCTGCCTCCTGAGTGCTGGGATTACAGGCGTGAGCCATCACGCCCGGCACTGTGGTATATGGTATCGATTGTTGGTGGGTGTGAGTCACCATGCCCAGCACTGTATGTGGGTACCGGAGATCGAACTCAGGACCTTGCGCTTACAAGACAGGCACCGAAACCACTGAGCTAATCCTCCGGCCCTAAAATTTAGTATTTCTTGTTCACTTTTCCTTTTGGAACTTTTATAGTCAATATGTTGATATCTTAGCATTCATACTTGAAGTTTTTCAGGGAAACATATTTTGAAATTTCATGAGTAATTAAAATAATTGGTGTGTTTTGGTATTTTGAGTAAATATTTGAAACATGGACAGCCAAAGTATAGAAGAATTATCTCTTATTATATTATATATTGTAAAGCTATAAATGATTACATATATGTTACCTAACAAATGCTTTTAACTGCCTGTATGATCTGTTCATTACTATATTCCTAAGTTTAAAAAGTTAGCATTCATTGTGGTTTGTAATTTATTCTAAATTATTTACCATTAATTCTCAGTGGTTATTAAGTATAAAACAATATTTGTAATATTTCTGTTTTAATGATTTGATGTTTTATTAAGGTATATTCTAAGATTGGAAGGAGGAAACTATAGAGAAAAGCAAAGATGAGTTCTTATCAATATATCATGCAATTCTCAATACTAAATTAAATAAAATGTAGAATAAATTATATACGTATTGTAAAATAACAACATGGTCAAAATTTTACATATATATATGTATATATATATATATATATATATATATATATATAAATATATATGTAGCTTCCTTTCTTCCTTCCTTTATAATAGGATCTTAAAGGATGAAACAATACTAAATTATGAATATATTTCAGTATATAAATTCCTGGGTGATGATTAATCCCATATAAAGAAAGGCCAACTGGAAGCCAGAAACTTCATCTCCACAAATTACCAGAGAAGAGCCCAGATCATAGTCTCACTGGAAAACATGAAGTAGCTCGGATTTCTACCTCCATCCAATATCCCGAGACATCATTCTGTCTCTTCCAGTGAAGGGTCTGGATCTTGATAGTAGCATCGGTGACAACTCCACCTATGTTGGAATCAGCAAAAACAACAAAAAGAGAGGAAATACAAATAGAGATCAAGAATCCCTTCTTCAAAAGTAAAATAAATGAGAAAAGAAGGAAAAAAAAGACAATTTTTTTTTTTTTTTTTAGACTGGGTCTTGCTTTGTAGTTCAGGCTGGCTCTGAGCTCACTATGTAGCCCAGGCAAGCTTCAAACTCAGCAATCCTCCTGTCTCTGCCTCCCCAGTGCTGGGATTACAGGCGTGAGCCACCACGCCCGGCACTGTGGTATGTGGTATTGATTGCTGGTGGGCGTGAGTCTCCACACCCAGTATTGTATGTGGTTACCGGGAATCAAACTCAGGACCTTGCACTTGGGAGGCAGGCGCTGGAACCACTGAGCTAATCCTCCAGCCCAAGACACAAAATTTTTGTAAATGCAGGGGAGGGAAGGTTGGAGAAAGGAGAAAAAACAAAAATCAAGAAATATCATGTACAGATACAGATTCTCAAAGATGAATGATATTAGAATATATACCTAAAATGTACTAATAAACTTTTTCATATATTGTTGGCAACTAAGGGAGAAAGTTATAGGATACCACACAGATATAAACCTAAATTATATTTCCCTCTATCAGCAATGAAATGAAAGTATAAAATTATTGATAATCAATTGAAACATAATGAAATTCTGAAGAATTATGTAACAAATACACATAAGGCTTGTGTCTTGAAAGCTCCCTATTAATAAAAGAAACCACAGAGAGCCAAATAAATAAAACAGATATAATATGCATATCAATTCTTTTTGGTTGAACACAGTAAAAAATACTTAATTCTCTCAAAATTGACTAATAGATTTAAAATTACTCCTATCAGAATCCCATCACAGAGATTTATAGGTACAGGAAAAATATTCCAAAATGTATATGGTAAGATATCACTAGTATCTAAAACAATTTCAAGAGTTAAAATAAAATAATAGAAATAATTTATCTGATTTTAAGACTACTATGTAATTAAAGATCATAGGTATTGGTATAGTAGTGGAGGGATAGGTTTGTAAATTAGTAGAACGGACAACCTAGAAATTGACCTAAACTATCCCTAACAGATGTTTTACAGTGAAGAAACATCACTGAATGAAGAACAGATAAAAGATGGAAAGAGGTTACCACATATTGGTTAAGAAAACAATCCAACAGGAAGAGATAACATATATATTGAACAATGCCCACCCAACTTTACAAAACAAATACTACTGCACATAAAAAATTAGCTAACCATCAAGACAATTATAAAAGAGGACCTCAGTACCTCACTATCACATACAGTAATACCAGTTAGAAAAAACATCAACTAAGAAATATCAGAGTAGAGCAAGACCTTTGAAAATAAATTACAGTATTCCACCCAACAGAATAAAAATTCTTTTTATCAGCACATGGAAACTAAGCACTTATTAGCTAGTAAAAGAGTTTAAATAAATGAAAAAGAATTGAAATTATATGATGGTTATCAGATTATTTTGAAATGAAATTAGAAATCAGCAAAAAAATA
>PVIC010028617.1:0-23087 GCA_004025085.1 Thryonomys swinderianus
GAAGCTCATCTAAGAGAAGCTGATAAGGTAGAAGAAAGATGACAACAGAGACAAGGAGAACGACTGCGAGAACTATTTAAAGGTTGATGCTGGGTGAATACTGAGGGGAAAGAAAAAAATCTTATGGTAAAAACAAAAAAGGAAACAAAGTTTATGTATATAGGGGCGGGAACTTGTGGGGTGAAGGGGAAGGGGAAAAATGAGAATTAAGTCATCATTTCTGGTACAAATTCTCAATGCTGAGCACCATTGTGATGTGTATATATAATGTACCAATAAAGATTCAAATTAAAAAGTTGATGTTGTTGGACTAGTGGATAAACCTGGCTAACAGGAGATTTAACAAAGGCATTTCTATATTCTTTAACCACTGGGAATGTTCTTCTCGACGTAGTCAAAAGTTTATGAACTCATATTTGCTAAGGTCAGCTGTTTAGAGTTTACAAGTGGAGAAGCCAAGATCAAAATAAAGGATCAAAGTTTGCAGCAGTGTTGGGTGTGTACTTTATACAAATAAAAGAACTCAGTTTGAGCCCAAAGGTTAGTGCAAGGTAATATGTAGCAATTTGCAGTCCTCCGGAGTTTAATTAAGTCTGCCTTAAGGAACTGAAATTTTAAGCAGGAATTCATTCATACAACTCTGTTAATTACCCTAAAGGAGGAATATCAGCTGAACTCTTACAGTTCTTTCATTTATTAAACAATTATTTCTCCCATGGCTTATATGTGTGATGCTTTATTTTTGGTGCTTGCTTATATTTTATACAACAACAACAGCAAAAGCATTACATTCTGACACACATGTGATCAAATCAGGGCACCCGAAGTTAATGATAAAGCAATATAATATATGCATATGACTGATTTGTGAAACCTCTTGCTATTTGTTTGAAATGGAAATATGAAATGATAGACTTATACAGGGAAGTTGCATAGGGTTGTCAAGTCAGCCACACATTAAGAAGGTTTCTGATAAAAGGGCTGAAGCAGGAGATCATGCCATTTTGATCTACACTTGGAACAAGTTCTAAGCTGACTGCTGCTGTCATGCTTCCTTTCTTGTTTTCCCCCAAAGATTCTTAACAAAGAAAAATAAAGCAAGCAAACAAACAAACAAAAAAAAAACATGAAAATCTTTTCAACTTCTTACATTCTCTTTCCTCAGAGAATTTATCATCTAGACCCTCTTTGGAAAACCAAACTCAAAGTGATGAAGAAAAGATTAATAAATGAGACATTTAGCATATATTTAAATTTTATGGGGACAGAAGGGAATAAATAGGAAACACATTCCAGACTTTTAATATAACCCTAAAATATAGCACAATAAAAAGTTAAATTTCTGAGAAAATATTTGACTGATTACTAAATTGTTAGTCATGAACAGGGCTTTGGTTTTGCAAGTTATTCTCCTGCATTAGTTTGCAGCAAGAATAGCAAACTTTTACTTGGAATGATTCTGATTGTGAAGTAGTCTTTTGACTCAATCATTTCTTCTAAAGAGCTTCAGTGAGCCAGGGCCAAAGGGCAATAGGGAAAGCAGCAAGCAGAGCTGGCTGGGAAGCAGAGGCCAGCACACACTGCACTAGAGTTTCAGATGCACATATTTAAACTGGAACTAAATTGGTTTCATTCATAACTTGATTTGAGGAAGTGATTTCCTTCCAGTAAAAGCCCATACTCTGCTATCCTTCTTTCTTTTTTTTTTTTTTTTTTTTTTTTTTTGAGACAGGGTCTCGCTTTGTAGTTCAGGCTGGCCCTGAGCTCACTATGGAGCCCAGGCAAGCCTCGAACTCAGCAATCCTCCTGTCTCTGTCTTCTGAGTGCTGGGATTACAGGCATGAGCCACCACACCTGGCCTCTGCTATCCTTCTTTTGATGCTTGTGTCCAGGATGTTACAGACTCACTGGTCATTAGAGTTCTCCACACGTGAAAAGTACAAAACAAAATCGACATCACATCTTCATGCCTAAGTGCACAAATTCTTCTGGAAAATTTGAATCAAATAACAACAAACTCAATTTTAAGGGAATAGCATAGGAACTGACATGACAGCAATTAAAAACAACATCACTGGTGAAATAGAAGTGAAATGAATATTTTTTATAAACGTCAAAGTTTTCAAGTGCAAATCCTCAATATATTTACAATGCTTATAATAGCTGAAAATAAGTCACTTGTTCCTTAAGAAACTTAGTTATATTAGTATGTCCTAAGGAAAGAAATAAGAAAATTATCCAGATATATATATTTGTTTGCTATGAAGTAGTATACAGCAAGAAAGTAAGTAGTGAAAGAATATGGATTAAGTTTAGACATAATTCAAAGAAAAAGATAAGACTTTCAATAACATAACTCATGCTTCATTTTATGAAAATTAAAATGAAGCCAAACTAAATAATAAGTTATTTGTGAATAAGTAGAAGAGAATATAAGAAAATGAATTATCATGTAAAAATATTTGGGCCAGTCATTAAACCCTAGGAGAAAGGGAGCTCTAAAGAGCTCTAAGAAGGAAAGATATATACACTTAAAATTTTAGATACTGTTGTGGAAACCACAGAGTTTCTTGCACATTTGACTTCTCTTCTATAAATAAAATCATGACACATACAAGAAATCACACTTCATAAAACTGTTTTGCAAAGCCCAACTGTTACCTTGCAGTTTTAGGGGGGGAAAAACTCTTCCCTGTTAAAATACTACAGGGAGTATAATTAAAGAAAATAGTCACAAGAGGAAAACTTCTATTGGTGCTACAAAATGTTTTATTCCTTAGATGGTTTGTTTTGCTAGAATGTTACAGAATGCTAAAATGTTAACAGAACTAATGCTCTTGTTAGTGGTAAGCCGGCAAAAGTGTACATATGTAAACATGTATATATAGATATATAAAGGTATAAATATATACATCTACAATGACATATCCTATTTTGGAAGTATTTTTAATATCACTTATAATAAAAATGAATATTTTGTTTTTAATGTTTTATATGCCAGATATAAATTGTAGATTTAAATCTAACATATGCTTATTCTTATCAATATCTTATCTTCTCTGAAAGACAGCAATGCGTGGAATCACGGCAGAAAGATTTGGAACAAGATTAAGATCTGGGTTAATGGTACATATTTTTAAAAAAGAAAAGATAATGAAATGGAAATTTTCAGGACAGGAAAATTAGTTTAAAATAGTCTTAGAAAAATATAAAAAGAATGTGAAATGGTAAATTAGGCTAGAAATAAAATATAGAGATACAATTTGATTTTAGATATAAGTGGGAAATTAAAGTGCAAATAAGTGAAGTTATAACTACTAAGTATGAAGTTAAGTATAATTCCACAAAATTTTAAACTATAATTGTAGCAAGTAAAGTGGCAGTTTGACTCTCATCAAGAACAAAAGGAAGAATAGTGAAAAAAAGTAACAAAAACTTATATAATGGAGAAAATGGCCATGCAATTTTGGAATGGTGTAAGATGAAAAGCTCAAAATAGAACAGGAATAGATAAAGGAAAATAAATAATGACAAAAAGAGAAGGGACTCGAGAAGAGCCGCAACTTCAGTGTAGCATGAAATTGAAACATGGCAAAAGGATAATACAAAATTCTGAAAAGGCAAATCGCAAATGTGTAGGCCCCCCCGAAAAATGGCTACAAAGTAAGGTAGAAATGAAAAGGTTCTGTGTGATTCTGAAGAATTAACAAGGCATTGTTATCAGACGCGACGTAAATGAGGACAAATGACTGATCTCCGCAAAGAAAATGAGTCATGAAAAGCTTCAGTAAGAATTTCTTTTAAAGCTGAATAATGACATAAACACCTCACTCAAATACCGCAAAGAAACACATGGAAACCGAGGCTTGTTCTAACGGTAGGTCAAAGAGCAACGGAGAAATTGCAGAAATGCTTTTGAAATGGCAAAAAGCCTAAGGAAATCTGAAAGGAATCAGAAAAAAATAAATATGAGTAAAGACACTACTGAGGGTGCTTTCCCCATGATTTGTTTCTGAAGCAGTTATGACATGTGAGACAAAGAATAGCACTGAACTGATAACAAAGTCAAACATGATTTAAAAGTTTAAGATCTTTTTTTTTTTTTTGAAATAAAGTCTTGCTATGAAGTTCAGGTTGGTCTTGAACTCACTGTGTCCCCTAGACTTGGCTCAGACACATGGTTGTACTCCTGCCTCAGCCTCCCAGTTGTTAGGATCACAGATGTGCATCACTACGCCCAGCTAAAGATATTACATATTTAATATGAACAATAAATAGAGGTCACCAGGTGACCTGTTTCTTCACAGCTATATAATTTAGGTCTATCTACATATAGGGAGGCCTGAGGAAAGTGTGAAAGGAGTAGGCATTGGTGCCAAAAATTTACTGGTAGCACGTGAAAGTTTTAGAATATACCAGATCTTTAAAGTACAAAACAAAGAGAAACTGTTTGCCCTGCCGGGCTTTCAATATTTGGAGCTACTTTCCAGACCTTACCTCATCCATGAGGGCATGAGTGAACTTTAAATTTCTATACTCTACATTGTAAAAAGATCTCAAGTAGTAAAATACATGAAATATATGAACTAAAATGAGTAGCATAAAAATACACATAGGAACTCTAAATAAATGCATACAATGAGGGAAGACTTTGTTTCTTTTTTTGTTTCTGGTGGTAGTGGGGATTAAACTTAGGCCCTTGTGATTCCAAGGTAGGTGTGATACCACTTGAGCTAAATCCCCGGCCCCTGATGTGTGTGTGTGTGTGTGTGCGTGTGTGTGTGTGTGGGGGGGGGTGAAATACTCAATAAAAACGTTTTGGCAAATAGAAGGCAGAAGAAAATCCTATGAAATAGTTACTATCAGAAAAAAAGAGGATGAGGAGAGCTGAGTAGGAAAACATCTTTCACATATTTAAGTTTTCAAAATCCAAGGTTGAGTTATTTCAGAATATATTGAAGTCACTTTGGAAAGTTAACATTTTGATATCTTCAAAATCAATCATTAGAAAACTGCCTAGGGAAAGACCATTCAAAAGTCCAAAGGAAAAAAAGAAAGGAGCTGATAAAAAAATAATGTCACACATTAGTTTAGTAACAAGAGAAGCTGGTAGTGTAGGGTAAGGAGTGGGTGGTTGAAGCCATGCCTTCATTCATGCAGGGATTTATTTCTAAGTGCATAACAAGATAACGAGTCATTTTTTTTTTTTTTTTGAGACAGGGTCTCGCTTTGTAGTTCAGGCTGGCCCTGAGCTCACTGTGTAGCCCAGGCAAGCCTCCAACTCAGCAATCCTCCTGCCTCTGCCTCCCGAGTGCTGAGATTACAGGCATGAGCCACCACGCCCGGCAATAATGAGTCATTCTTACAAGTTGACTGAGGCTGTCTACAGGTCATGAATGGAATGAGTTCATCACTTTCCCGAAGATGTAAGAAACTACTGAAAAAAAATTTCTTCTAATTTCATAATCTTTGACTAAGCTCTGATGAGTAAACTCAGAAGCTGGCTTTCAAAATTTGTGTGAGAGGTTGCATCAGACCATATTTCCACCATCATTTGATAAGAATCATTTTCAATTCTTTCCCATCTCTCAGTGGAGCACATTAGCTTATACAATAAAACATTTAACGTCTCAGTTTGAGGAATTTACATTGGCAGTATTTTAAAAGAACACAGAATCACCCTACACAGGTTCTTGACTCCGATATACATTCCTAAGGCTCTCATGGATGCGCCTGAAATTGCAGTGTTTCTCTTTCTCTCGGCGAAGTGTCTAAAATCTCAAGTTGGCACAATCACTGAGGCCAGATCCCTGCGGTGTGCGAAGTGCAGTTCGGAACTCGCCTCGCCCCTGCCATTTCAGCTCTCAGTCATCGCTTTACATTTGCTTCACATCACCATGCTCTTGAAGGCAATTTTCTTAGAGCACAAAGGATTTCATAAAATGTTACAGTATAATCTAACAACTTTACACACTGTTTAAGAAATACAGAAAAGGGCAACTTGCTCTCATTTGCTCCTCAAATGCCAAACCTATATACAGTAATACAATTTTATGGAGTGTAGTGAGGTTTTTTTTTTCCCTTGGCATTAGACATTACATTATATTTCAGTGGCATAAATTGAAAACAAAATCACATTACCTGACAAATTTTCAGCAATTTGCCAGTACTAAATGTTACTGAGTCCATTAGTACTTGTATATTGGGTTTGTTTTACATAAGTTTCTTTTTCCCTTCCTTATAGGCACTGGAAAAAGAGAAATGCAAAGTGAAAGGAAACTAGTTTGATCGCTTAACATGGAATGTAGCTTGCCAAGTAAAAAGAGAAGCCTTGCTCCACATTAGTAGTTTTGGAAAAACTTCATAGAATATGTCCATAAGCAGGTTCCCAAGTTAGCTATGTGGGTCTCTGGGCTATTTGCAGAGAGTTAAATGAACGTAGGGTCTCATAAATATTTCCCTCAGACAAGAATTCTGTGTTAGTATTCCTTCTCTACTCAAATGTAGTTTAATTCCAGATACTGGACTATACTTCGAAATACTGAGAATTCTCACAGGTCACAAACTACTGAACACCAACAGGATATCGGTATCATTAAATGAAGAGACTAAGTGTATTTGGATTAGGACAGCAGAGGAAAGGTGATCTTTTAAGATTGAAACATTGCAACCAGAGTGCAGAATAAATGGGAAATACGGGCCCCGTATTCTCTTGGTCACTTGATATGAGAGACACTTGCTGCTTATGGCACAGTAGATGGATAAAGGATTGGATAACTCAAGGATTCAAATCGGTGAGCTTCACTGCACACCTGAGGAAAAGGATAAACTAACGGGTTTTTTTTTTCTTCTCCTTCTTTGTTAGAGTGCTAGGTAGAAATTTTAGACATGACTCACTTGAATCTTATAGTAATCTTCAGACACAGTCCTGAGAAGAAAAGAAAAAAAAAGAGGAGCTCTGATAGCAACGTTATAACAACCATTTTCACTCACCTTGTTTAGCCTTTACTATTTGCAAGTCCTAGAGATGGGACACTATATGTCTAACTGGGGGAGCTGGGAAAAATGTCCAACACATACAGGAAAGATCCACAGTATAGTCTGTTTTTGTTTGGTAGGCAAAATGTTATTGAAAAATCAGGAAGAGATAACAGGTACAGCAGATTAGTATGAGCCATGGGTACTGGAAAGACCCATCAGATGGAGGTTGTAAGGGGATGTAGTCTTCATTTTAATACTATGATATTGACTAAAGCATATTCTTTAAATACTGATTTTATAAATTTTTTGAAAAAACATTATTTTGGGACCAAGTTTTTTTTTTTTTCTTCTCAGGAGAAAAATGCTATTCAATGTTTATCTGATTATTCACTAAGAGAGTAAACAAAATACCAATATGGGTTCATCTCCTGCTTCAGAACAGGCACCAAAACATTTTGATATTGCAATTTTCTAACATGGCTTATGAAAATTATCAGAAAGGAAACAAAATTTTCTGGGACAGGATCCATAAAAATTCTTTCCAGTGAGAGTTTTTTCATTCAAGATGTAAATGGTATTTTTTTTTTAAATTACTTGAAACAATGGAGTCTGTATATTATTTTTCAAAAATGTTAAATGATGGGCCGGAGGGTTAGCTCAGTGGTTCCGGCGCCTGCCTCGCAAGCGCAAGGTCCTGAGTTCAATCCCCGGAAACCACATACAATGCTGGGCGTGGAGACTCACGCCCACCAGCAATCAACACCGCATACCACAATGCCGGATGTGGTGGCTCACGCCTGTAATCCCAGCACTCGGGAGGCAGAGACAGGAGGATTGCTGAGTTCGCGGAGTTCGCGGCGGCTTGCCTGGGCACCATAGTGAGCTCAGGGCCAGCCTGAACTACAAAGCGAGACCCTGTCTCCAAAAAGCAAAAAAAAAAAAAAAAAAGTTAAATGACACAAGTTAAGTTTGATATTTTGGGGATTTTTTTTGAGCTTATAAAATTATTTTCCTCACTTCAGGGCTATCATTTTCTGATTTAAAAAATTTCTGAGTTACAAATCCCAGACTGGTTAATGAATCGCATAAGGAAGACAATGGAAATCTCAGCATATTCGCAGAAAATTCTCCAAGATGTGGGAGGTGGAGAAAGGTGTTTAGGACAAAGTTTTCTTTCTAACAAGTTACTGGGGACATGACAACTAGGTCAGCGTAGAGGAAATGTACGGATGTTAGAATATTCTCAGATTCCCTTGTTAAGGTCACAGGGTCCCGTAAAACACTGTAGCTGACAACAGAAAGTTGATCTTTATTCTTCTTGAATGCAAAGAATTTCTCACCATCAGTCATCTAGGGAAAAGTGTTAATCCCTAAACTGAAACCAGTGACACAACATAAGAGAGTAAACATCAGCTGGGAAAGAAACCAGATGATTATGAAGGCATCTGAGGTCACTCTACCAGTGAAGGAAATGGAAGCCCGTGAAGGGCATGGGAGGCAGAGGAACAGGTTAGTGACCAGCGTGGTCTTCAAGAGGCTGGAAATGCCACTTGGGCCAATGAAGACAGAGCAGAACAGAAGGTTCAAAGCCTGAGAAATAGTTATAGAACAGCTTCTGGAGGAGCTTGGCTGTGACCAGAAGAGAAAGATTCTTAGCAAAAGCCAGTGACTCAGCAGCAGAGTAACCATGTGGAAAAACTTCTCCTGAGCAGTTGTGAATCTTTACTCTAGAAAATATTGAGTGATGGATAATTCAGATTTGAGACAGGGGATGAGAAAGGTACACTTTTGGGAGTACCAAACTAAAGTAGGTGAAACTAAAAACACCTACGCTAAATCACTAGGGTTTAAAAACAAAAACATGGCTGCATTTTTCCAGCTAAAGTGAAAGGACTGTAAGTCTGTACAATGCTTTTGAGACTGATTCTTGTAAGACATCAGCAAGGCTACTCTGTCATGCTGATTGGCATAATCCCTCACTTCCTGCTACTTAAAATGTGTCAGCATCACCTGGGAAGATGTTAGGACTCTAAATTCTTAGACAAAGCCAAACCTATTAAGTCCGAGCATCTGATATCTGGGTAATGAGTCAGAGTGTCAGTATGTGGGCTCCCTGCCCGTCCTCTTCTCAGTAGTGACCACTGAGCTCTCTCATGATTGTACTGCTGTACAAGGCACACTATGGTAGACCTCTCAAGTCAGGCTGCCTACATTTGGGGTTTAGGTTTAATACTTACCAGCTGTGACCTTGATCAATTACCTAAGAATGTATGATATTTATATACAATAAAGTACTTCTCTACCACAAAGAAGGATACACTTGAGTTGGCTGTAGGAAAATGGATGTGCCATGAGAATATCCTGTTAAGTAAAACAGATACACAAGGCTAAATATTGCATGGTTTCTCTTATATAAGAAACACAAAATCTAAATGGGAGAAAAATAAAAGATGGACAGAAAATAGGGAGAAGACGTCTTTCGCAAAAGGGAAAGGGAACAAGAGAGGGAAAAAGAGATACAGAGGGAGAAGAGAGAAGGGGATGAGACAGAATTAGTGTGTGTTACATACATGTACCAGCCCTCCCACACAGAATATAATCACTGTGCGCTGTTAACATGTACAAATAAAAATCTAAAAAATGAGAAAATATAAAAGGATAGCAGTGAGAATCTCCGTTTTGATTCTGTCATAAAGGCCATTATCAACATTGTTTTAGGAAGTAGACAGAACAGTTAGGGTGAAACGCTCTCAATAGAACCTGATACATAATCGTGGCACGAAACCACCCTTTCACTACTCAGAGAGTAAGTCTCAACTTCCGAAGCACCACAAGTGTCAGGGCATGGTACTGGCATTTGCCGACTGTGGTTGTTCTGACTTTGGGCAAGAGCCACAAGCTGCGTGATGGGAACTCCAAGGAAAAATGTGGATGAGGATGAACTGAAATTTTTTTTTATCAGATCAAAATTCCCAAAAATATTTTCAATGGACTGAGGATATGTGGAGGTAGCTTAGATAGCAGAGTGGAAGACACTCAAGAAAGAAGACTTCCAGAAAAACTCCAGAAAGTGGCAAGACTAATAGCTTAAGTCAGTTCAAAATAAGACAGAGTACTGGGAGGGGATTGATGGCAATGTGTCTTTTGTTGTAATGAGTCATAAATACCATTTAATTTAAAATTCATCACTATTTCCATTCTTACACCTGGCACCTTTGTATTACTTTTCTGTCACTTCCCCAAGTTGTTTATTCACGGTTCTGTGAAGTTCCCATGAGAATATCAGGAAGTCATACACTCTTTACAAAATTAGGAACTATATAATCAGATAAAATATGGATCAGGGGTCACCTTGGACAGAATTAAGACTTAAAAGGAATGGGATATCACAATGAGCTCCCTCACGTGCACAAGCTCTCCCAGGACATGGGTGTGCCATCAAATATGTCTTTGTCAGGGTGATTAGGGCTCCAGATAAGCTACCTACCAATGATCTGTCTCTAGACAAAACCTTTCCTTCTCAACCATCTTTCCTGAAATCCTCCAACCTCATTTCAGTGTCGAGAGGGGAGGGAGGGAGGGACGGGGAGGGGGAGGGAGAGAGGGGGAGAGAGAGAGAGAGAGAGAGAGAGAGAGAGAGAGAGAGAGAGAGAGAGAGAGAGAGAGAGAGAGAGAGAGAGAGAGAGAAGAAGAGGAGGTAGAAATCTTACTCTCTCTGCTCCAATACTTTCACAACAAGGTATTGGCCAACACCCTTGGAATCCCTATTGTTAATGGGGCCATAGCTTTAATGCTATCATGGATTTCAAACTACTCTTTAGAGTTTTGTAGGGAAGTTAAGTACAGCTCAAAAATATTAAGTGGCTCAAAACAATCAGATGAACTGCACAGAATCATAGTTTCCAAGAAACACCCACCTAAAAATATTTCTGAAAGTGCAGCCCTCACTGATTTTTAAGTAGCTTTATTTCTTATTTAGAAATGCTAAGGAAAAGTCAAATAGTTTTCTCTGTTTTATTTTACTTTGCAAAATAATGCTGATGTGAAAAAAGTTACCACAGTTGGGTAAAGTTCTGTGAAATAGCGATGTGGCTCAGCTTCTAGCTAATGGTCCCAGTCTATTTGTAAATCAGGTGATTTATCCTAGAAGTTTTGCATAAATATCAGCAAGGTAGATTTCTTTCATTTACTTTGCATAATTACATTCAAAGTGCATAGTTCTCGCACTCTAAAGCCAACACAATAGTCTCCAGGAGAATGTCTTTATATATTCATAGAAACATCAGCATATTGCAAAGACATGTCATAGCAGGTCAAAAATTATTTTGGATATCTATTTAGCATCACAAATGAGAATTAGTGACAACAGTATGGTATGGCTAGAAAAGGAAAACTGCACTTGAGTAGTAATGATGTTCTCTAGAAGTCTGAAATTCATGTTTCTACAGGATTTCATAGTTCCTTAGTAAAAACAAAGCAGAACAACAACAACAAAAAAAAAAACAGAAGAGATGAAGAAGCCCATGGAAGATATTTACACATGACATCTAAGGATGAAAAGTATAAACAGCTTATAACCAAACCAAGAGAACTGTTTAAAAATTGCTTTGTATTTTCATTTAGTCCTAACCCACTCACTTTCATTCCAGATATTCATGTACAGATACAGAAACATAAATTCCGTCAATCTATATGGGCAGAAGACAACATGGGGTCAATCAATGATTGGTCTCAATTTTGTGTATGGTTTCTTTTGAATTTCTCTTACTTATAAGATCAAGTTTTTATTTCTTTTCTTCACATTTATAAATGTGATTCTATTTCCAAAACGAAATTCGTATGATTCAACAGTACACTTAACTACTATCAATTTTCTTTTTGTATTTCAAAGAGCACAGAATCCCAATTGAGGCAGTTGTGACAAGAAAGAAACACATTGGCTCTAAAATACATATTTTTTTTTTACTTGAATCAATGCTGAGTTCAATTTTCACAACAAAAATTATTTGTAGAGGTGGGAAGGCCACTGTTGCACTCACATCAATATTTGGCCAGTGATTTGCTGATAACGTTTACTCTATATTCCAAAATTACACAAAATCATAATTTGAAATAATTTTTAGATTTTTTTTTTTTTGAGACAGGGTCTCTGTAGTTCAGGCTGGCTCTGAGCTCACTATGTATCCCAAGCAAGCCTGGAACTCAGCAATCCTCCTGTCTCTGCCTCCGGAGTGCCGGGATTACAGGAGTGAGCCACCATGCCTGGCACTGTGGTATGTGGTATTGATGGCTGGTGGGTGTGAGTCACCACGCCCAGCACTGTATATGTTTACCGGGATCAAACTCAGGACCTTGAGCTTGTGGGGCAGGCGCCGGAACCACTGAGCTAAATCTCCCACCCAATTTTTAGATCTTTTAAATTTAATTCTACTTGATTTTTCAATTGTCAAACTGAAATGTATTCACTTACTGAATTAAACTTTATCTGGGCTCCACAGCTCTAAACTCCTTGTAGAAAGTGTGTAATGATGAATGCTTTGGAAACCTCTAAATAGTTTACTAATAGTTTACTAATTCCAGACATAGATCTAGGAACATAGCAAGTCAGGCTTTAATAAAAACTCTCTACTCAGTGAAAAAACACTGACAAAATACATGATGTTTCAATAGTTAAAAATCTTATAAGAGAGGTGCCTGCAATTGTACAATAAAACATCATCCCTTTGAATTTCTACTAACTGTACATCATTGCTGTCTGAAATGTTTCTTTGGATCCAGACATTATAGTTATGGTGACAAAAAACAGGAGGTGCAGAAGTCACAAGAGAGTCTTGGGGGAAAATAGTGAGGGTACTTCAGTTATTACTGAGTACTAATGGCTTCTTCCTATTAAACAGAATCGGTTCACCTAAATCTGAAAGTACCCAATGAATCAATTTTACTTATAAGAACAAATCTGGTAGCATGCAAGATGATGCCAGCATCTTAGTTGGTATGAAATATGTTACATCTTTCTTAAATTTATTCAAATAAGTAGACAAAAGCTATTTTGTTTCCTTAACTTGTACAGGAAGTTTGAGAATGTTTGATAATTTCTGGCTTTGTTAATTTTTTGATTGAATTATAGGTGGGCAAGATGCTTTCTAATGCCCCAGATAAATAGCAAAATAAGTGTCATAGTAACAACAGAACACATGTGAGTGATTCTTACTCCAGGGGTCTACTATTGTAACAAGTTAACACTAAATGGTTAGAACTCATACACAGAACTGGTTTTCAAAAAATCTCTTGCAATTATAAACTGTTCAATTTAAGAGATGATAGTGATCATGGTTTTTGTTTTCCTTTCAGTTAAATAAATATTTATTATAATTTAAAACTCAGAAAATCAAGTGAAACTGACAACTGCTTTGATTATGTGATAGAAAGAAAAACCAAAAATAAACCTACCAGAATATTTCTTGATGGGATTGAGTTACCATGAGATTCTTAGCTACTAAAACCTGAACAGAATACTTGAAGCGGCTGGGCCACTCAGTAGACAAAAAACAGTAACTGTGTTTAAGTAACCCATAAACATAGTCCCAGTATAACAGAAACCTCAACAAATACTGATTTTTTAACACATACATAGGTGAGGTTCCTAAATATTTTATTCAAATTCTGCAGCCCCCAAATTGACAGATCTTACACCAGATTTAAAAAAAAAAACACTTTTGTGATTACACAGATAGCTCCTCAGTACTGGGGAAAATTGTGTGTGTGTGTATATATACTAATATATTTATATTTATGGATATGTATGGATCAGGAAGAAGAGCTAAAGTTTAATACATCCTCATTAAAAGAATATGATATATTTACTTAATTTCTCCATAACTTGGAAAAGGCAGGCTGTCAGTTTAATTCATTCCATGCCCATCGGAAGCATTATTGTGACATGTGAGATAAATTGAAACAATCCTCTATTCCTCAGATCATTATCTGTATTGCTATTGGTAGCACACCAAGAGAAAGAAAGCAAATGGGTCCGTTCTCATTTCTCTCTGATTATTATTCCCATGACTGGCAATGAGGGTAACAAATGCAAATAAAAACATTGTGCCCAAGGGTACTGCTTATATAATAGTTGGGAAAAATTTGTAAGACTGATAAAAAGACTTCTTGGGAACAATCCCAGAAGAATCTATGCCAATATTATCAATTATTCTTGGCCTAATTTGTCTACATCGTCATCAGTAATGCCTGGTTTCTTACACTTAAACTGAAAAGTATAGTCTGGATTCTTCCTACACATTCAAAGAGGCCAGTCAGGAAGCTACTTTTATTACATTAGCACTGCTCATTGTGTTCCTACATGCTTCCTTCCTTGAGAGTTCACAATATAATTTTATCTAATTCTGACTATTTCCCCTGACACTTCCAAATATGGACAGAACTGTATGCAAAAATCCACTTACTTAGAAACCTAATGTCTCCAAGTATAGAAAACTGCTTACGAGATTAGCTTTCAACACAAAATTAAAGCAGTGTAGCTTTTAGTGTACATCATTGGCACAAAAAATCTATTTATAAAGGTAAATATTCTCATTTGGTCTCTTAAGACACTGACATGGAAGACTCATAAATCTATTTTGTAATAAGCTAATTGTATATAATTATGGAGTCATAATGGATAGTTATTATTTAAACTGCCAATTTAGTTGAGTAGTTCTAAATTAGTAATTGACACCTTATCCTTATATATGTATTATTAATAATAATGAGCAACTAAAATTTATAGTGGATTATCCTGTATTTACCTACATCTCAAGTAAACATTTTCATGCCATTCCTGACAAATCAAAGGAGTGTGCATTATATGGTTATTATAATTTTATAGACATTATAATCTAAATTAATTCAAGACTCAATTATTTATAGAAGGCAGTTTAGCAGTTACTACCAAAATGAAACTGATCTACGATCTCCAAAATTCCAATGAATAGAAACATTCAGTAGAAATATTCATAAAATATTGTAAAATATATAAGCAAGGGTATGTGTTAAAGTATGAAATAAAAAAAGTAAAAAACCAGAGAGATCAATGTCTTCAAGAGGGGTGTGATGGGAAATACTGAGTTGCTAGACTCTACAGTGTGAAGTAGAAATGCATATTTTTTGATTATTATAAAAAACCATGCACACAATCAGACACGTGGGTAAAACATAAGAGCGTGATCAACTCAACCCTAAACCTTACCAGTTTAAGCAAATAAATTTAAGCAGAGTATAATAAAAGTAAAGTATTTCATGAAAACTTAGAAAATGAATTTTCTAACTGTAACAAAACTGTTTTATTACCATTAGTTTTTAGTGAAATGTATCCCATTTATTAAAAAAAGATGTTTTCATAGTTTCAAAATTCTGTCAGTATGGAATGAATATTATAGTAAAACAAACATACCTTACACATATCAAGACTGACTCACCTAAGAAATTAGAAAGTGAGCCAGCAACTATCTCTAGAAATCAGCAAGGCACATAGAAAAGAATACTAACTTTCAGGCCAAGATTCCCGTAATATGTTTCATTTTGGTGAAGTAGCGGTCTCAGACAAGACATGAAAGAGGTGGCTATCACTGTCTTCCTGGAATTTATCTAGGTATTGAGATCTTTTCCAGGGACACCTCACCTGAGAACTGAAACACAGGAATGCTCTTTGCTCTGTTGGGGATATGAATTATGAAACTGCATGCTATTAGGCCCTGAGAAAAAAAACTTGGTTTCATATTTTTAAAATCACTGCAAGGGAACATCTGTTTCAAGCCAAGATAGACCAAGTCAAACTAGGTTGAGCCTTTACCTAAAAATATTTAAAAAACCATAAATATAGTTGAAATTATGGTTTTAGAAGTACTGAGTATCAGGAAATGAAGGTAAGTACTTCCACAAAGTAAAATAAACCTTACAACTATCCCCAAAAGTTCTTGAACTGTAGACCACAAAACAAGGAACCCAGAGCAAGCTCAGGAGGGTGCCTGAGTTATGGATATTTTGCAGAGTACAAAGAGACTAAGGAAGACAGATTTGGCAAACAGTGCTACAAAGAGACCACTTCACAAAGAGAAATTTCAGGAATGTACAGCAACTGTCCCTTTAGAGTTTGGAAGAATACAAATCCATGTGCAAGTGCACAAATCTAGCTTTAGTAAGGAAAAAAAAATCCTAAAAGAATTAAGGAGAATGTATTCAGTACTTCTTCAGTGAAGGAAAAGTGCCTGCTCTTACCAGGGAGTCTGAAAAGGAGTTAAAAACTCACAAAAAATTAGACATTCAAAAGACTGCATGTCTATAGAGAAGAATAAATAACCCTTGGTAAGACTACAATGTTTTTATTTTAACCAATCTTTTCTTCTAAACGTACGAAAGGGCTGTGAAGTCCATAAGTAAGTTATTTGCATCTCAGAACAAGGCTCACAAATATTTATAGAAATGGAAAAAGAAGCACTTTACAAGGTTTAATTTAAAATGTCTGTCATAAAAATTGAAAGCTAAGAACAAAAACAATAAAACATAACCCCATAATGAAGAGAAGAATCAATCAACCAAAACAGATATGAATTCAGACAGATACTACAATTAGCAGATAAGAACATAAACTAATTTTTATGCATTACATGTTCAAAGAGAAAGTAGGAAAAGGAAAGACAAAACAAACCTATATCAAAATTTGAGACTGAAAACTTCAATGTCTGAAATAGAAAGTACAACAGATTGTACTGAGCACAGATTAAATGTTACATAAAATTTTTAGTGAATTTGAAAACATCTCAATAAACTAGGCACAAATTGCCTGGTTTATTTTCTATAGATAAATATAAGATTTGTGAGCTATGATACAACTTTAACAGAATGAATACAAATACAAGCAAAGGCAAAATATATTTGAGATTATTGCCAAAGTTTTCCAGATTTGATACAAACCATAAGCCCACAGATCCAAGAGCCTGAACCAAGTCCAAAAATAAGAAACATGACAACAATTAACCAACGAATATCACTTATAATTTGCCAAAAAGTAATACACCTCTACTACCCAATGATAAATCATAACTCAAAATCACCGGAGAAAGATACATTACCTAAAGAAAGAAAAATATAAAGAGAACTGCAGATATCTTTTATTAAAAAGTACCAGAAACAACACAGTGAACCAACACTTCTTTTTTTGAGACAGGGTCTTGCTTTGTAGTTCAAGCTGGCCCTGAGCTCACTACATAGCCCAGGCAAGCCTCAAACTCAGCAATCCTCCTGTCTCTGCCTCCCGAGTGCTGGGATTACAGGCATGAGCCACCACGCCTGGAACTGTGGTATGTGGTACTGATTGCTGAAGGGCATGAGTCACCACGCCCGGCATCATCTGTGGTTACTGGGATCGAACTCAGGACCCTGCACTTGCAAGGCAGATGCCGGAACCATTGAGCTAAATCTCTGACCCTAAATCAATACTTTAAAGTCCTGAAAAAATATGAACCCAGAATTCTATACCTAGTAAATATACTTTTTACACAAAACATATACATAGACTTTTAAGACTGAATATTAAAATAATCAGTAGGAGAGAAACAGAGAAATAGGCAAATTATTTTGGCACACAGAGAGCAATACCACATGGTATATGGATATACATAGACTAAAGAATGAAAAATTTTTAAAACATATTATGCAGTCAACTCATCAACTGTATTATGACTGTTTTCCTTTTTCTTTTTTTTTTTTTTTGAGACAGGGTCCCGCTCTGTAGTTTAGGCTGGCCCTGAGCTCACTATGTAGCCCAGGCAAGCCTGGATCTCAGCAATCCTCCTGCCTCTGGCTCCTGAATGCTGGGATTACAGGCGTCAGCCACCACGCCAGGCACCCCAGCACTGTGGTATGTGGTACTGATGGCTGGTGGGCATGAGTCACCACGCCCAACACTGTATATGGTTACAGGATTGAACTCAGGGCCTTGTGCTTGCGAGGCAGGCACTGGAACCACTGAGCTAAATCTCATGCCCTGTTTTTCTCTTTTTTCTATTTTTTTTTTTTTTTTTTTTTTGAGACAGGCTCTCACTTTGTAGTTCAGGCTGGCCCGGAGGTCACTATGTAGCCCAGGCTAGCCTTGAACTCCCAGCAATCCTCCTGCCTCTACCTCCTGAGTGGTGGGATTACAGGTATGAGCTACCATGCCTGGCACTGTCGTGGGTGATGCTGACTGCTGGGTTGATGGGCATGAGCCACAACACCTGGTATTGGTATCGGGTCCCAAGGATCAAGCTCAGGACCTTGGGTTGATGGGAATGAGCCACCACACCTGGCATTGGTATGTGGTACCAAGGATCAAGCTCAGGACCTTGCACTTGCAAGGCAGAAGCCAGAACCACTGATCTAAATACCCAACTCATTACGATTCTTCATAGAAATGAGAAGACTAGATTAGAAATGTTTAGCAGCCTAATATCAGATCAGCCATAAACAAGAGACATGTTATTAGAACTCAGGGTTACCAAGGCCAAAGTGAACAGTGGACTATGTAAACTATCTTCCTTCAAGAAATCATTGCAATTTGGCCATGATGCATAAACCTATGATGTTTCAGCACTCTGGGAGGTTGATGAAGGAAGATGTCAACCAAGTTAAAGTCTAGCCTGGACAAGCTGGTGATTCAGCCAGACCCCATGACAAAAAAAGATTGAACATAACTTTTGTGCAAAGGCTGAAGTACAGTTTCTAGCACCGTGAGAAGAACAAAGAAAAGAAGAAAGATAAAGGAAGGATGAAAAAGAAAGAGGCCCATTGGAAAGAAACTGATTGTAGTATTGTCATCTTTTGAAATGACACTTATTTCTAGGGTCCAATTTTGCATCTAGAGTGATTGTAATTCATGTAATTATTCATTCTCTCATTAATGTTTTCCATTATCCTCTGAGTTTTCCATAACAACTCTAATCACTCATTCAATACAGCTTTAAATGCCTATCTGAAAGGTCCATTTTTCCTATAATGGTAAAGTCCCATTTTTAAACCTCAAAATACCTAACACAGTGTGTGTGTTTATACATGCATATACGTATTTGTTCTCTACATACTATGTCCCATGTATTATGTATGTGAACATGTTTGGATTTTTCTGGTGGGCTGTAATTATGTTATGTACTAAGGTATATATTTAATTTTTTATTATTAGTTTAAATTAGCTATGCAAGAATATTTTACTCAACTGATTTATATATTCTGGTTAAACTGAAGTTTTTATTATCATAAAACATGACAGAATGTCACTTAAAAACTACTGAAAATGATGCTTAATTGTTAGTTTATTTTACTAAATCAACACAAGTGATTACATAACTCAAATACCTAGTGCCAATTTTGCTTTGACACTAGGTATATTTCCCTATACCCCTCTTGGAAGCAGGATGAGGCTATGTGAATGAAGGAAGTATAAGTTCAAAAGACAAACAAGTAAGACAAGAATTCAACACACTCTTTATTGGGTTTCAACATTAGTCTAAAACATTCTATCAGCAGAGACTTGGGCTCAATTCTAAAAAAGGAAGAAGGGCATTGTTATCCTAAAAGTAATGAAGAGAACACAAACATGAGATTAAGGATGCTTTGTACAAATATTGAAGTCTTGAGTTTTTCTTCTTGCCCCAACTTCCTTCAAGATCAAAGCTTTTCTGGTTTCAGACTAAGACTGTGTTTACATTAGTTTGTGAGAAGCTCTGAGACATATGAAGTCTTTAGAAACTGTTAGTAATTAACCAAGGGTCAGGTATCAGATTGTTTTTCTTTCAATATAAGCAGTGGAACATTTAAAATCTAATGGGTCATAAAGCTGATATATCAAGGACTGTAAGAGGAAGTGATGAAAGGACTCAGACAGACCCTGGTTTCTGTCAGTGTCCTGCCATTAAATCAGTTCTTTTCCACTAAGCTGTTACCTTGTATGTGGTAAGGAGAATGTATCACTTCCAAGTTGCTCACATTACCATAGCCATGAGCAATGAAAACACAAAACAAGACAAAAATGATCCAGCAAAACTCAATGACTGTTCAGTCAAACTTGAGACCCCTAATGCTGCAGTGAGAAATGGGTTTATTTGCTATGAGAGGACAGGGTGGAGAAAGGGTTCTCCAGATACAAACAGGGACTCATTGAGGGGTTAAAATATGATGAGTGGGGGAAATACACACACATGATCACATATGTACACACAGTGTGTTCATAGATACAGAGATAAATGACAAAAGAGACAATGCACATTCCTAAAACAAAAAATATGTGGTGTTCTGGGTTAACTTATTCCCTAAATGAAAATTTTTTTCAGCAGGTCAGGGAAGACTTCACCGTTAGCTTGGGAATTAATTTGGAACTACAGAGTAATACTTGTGTCCCAGATTTAACTTGGTACATTTTCTTTTAGGAGAAAATGAGCTCCTTACACTATGGCCTATTTTGGGAATTTTATGGAACCCTGATGTGTTAAATAAAATGAGGAAATGGGGCTACGGAAAAATTGGTAATCTGTGAGTGAAGGGAAGATAGGATAATTGGAAGCTAATATCTGCTTTAGAGAAGGTGTGTCATCCTAGGAATCTGTCCTCTATGATCTAATTATGATTCCAACTGTTTTCCTGTCAATATCAATTCAATTATTTCTTGGTGACTGAGAAATGATTTTGTAAACTGAACCAAAGCCACAACGGACCATTTTGGAAAGGGAGAACTGTGGAAGTAGTTTAATCTCAATTGTCCCAGTCAACATAGCATTTTTGTGTCTTCAGCTGGCTCCAAGAGATGTTGGATCCAAGTTTCTTCTGTGCTCAAATAATGTTAACCAGCTCCTACGTGTTTATTAATTTTCCAATCCCTAATAAATAGGACTGTATCACTGAAAGATTTTTTTCTCCACAAAGAAATTTATGAAGCTCTCCTAAAATTTTGGATTGATATTTACATAATCCATATCAGTATCATTTGAGATCCATTTGGCATCCACAGTGATTTTACAAAGAGTAAGGCCAAGCAAACAGATCAGCAACCAAACACTGATAACAATTGCACTAGTAGAACACAGTGGGTGCTGCAAGGATAGTGTTAGGACAACCGTATTCTGACAGGGTTCGTGAACTGGTCCAGGCGATGGCTCCTTCCTATGCACAGAAAAGGGAACTAGAAAGTAAATTACTGTGGGAGAGTGAAAAGCATTTTACTCCAAGAGCGTGCACAAAAGCCTGGATGGAAGGTGAAGAAAGGTACACTCTGAAGATAGAAGTCTTTCCAGATGTTCTGAGCAGGCAGTTACTAAGATTTTGGTAAAATGACATAAATAATGGTCAGATTATGAAAGACCTGACTCCCACACGAGATTTGCTTTAGACACACAGAGAGCCACAAGAATAAAGAGTGAAAATGCTGTTGAAAAGTTACTCTGCTCTATACAGTGTTGGAAATATTAGCACTCAGAACATTTAAGAAGGAACATGAAAGGGGCTCAGGGTAGTTTCTCATAAAGTTCAATCAGTGAGGACTAAGCCTGATATTTAGCCCCATTATATGACTATGAGTTTACAACTGTGCTGTTATACACACACTAATGTATAAGTACATATACACACAACAGTCTAGTATATATATACACAGCAGTCTGTTACAAAGGAATGGTTGTTTTTTTATATTTTAGGTAGAAATATACATATGGTAGATCTCTGAAGGATAAATTGGGAGAAAAGACTATTGTAAGAACGGAGCTGGAGGCAGGACAGAATTAATGAAGGAGTTGCTCTGCAGAGTGTGCAGGTGAAGACGGATGAGTTCTACAGACAGAGAAGGGAACCAACCGGCAAGAAAACTTGGGACAGAGAAGATTCCAAGAAGACACACAGAGTTATAGTTTTAGGAACCAGGAGAAAATGAGAAGTTAAAGCTTCCTTTCGATAACTCAAAAAATACAGGAAGAGAACAGAGAGTAAGAGTGAAGTTTAATGAGCCCACCTTTGGAAACAGTGGAGGGAGACGGTCTGTGGATACCCAGGAGATCGGGCTTGCAATGTACTTTTAATGAAAGCTCCCACTCCTCCATAAGGGATGGCATATGATGCTGAAGAAGGAAGGAGGTCTTTTTTTCATCTGCTCTCTTTCCAAGCCAAGTCGTAACCAAAATCAGTCTATTACGTACTCCACTGAGGCTCATAAACCTGCACTTCTCTTAACTTGGTTTATCACAGAAAGAGATCTTCTCACTTCTTTTCTTCAAAAAAGATGAATCATCCTCAGTGGGGAAAATGTAGCCTTAGGAGCCTTAAAATACTGGATTCCTCCTCTTCGTCAATCTCTAATCCAATGACTGCTTTCATTTGAAAATTCCCCAATGTTGGGTATGATTGTGAACTGTATATAAAATGTACCAATAAAGAATTCAATTAAAATATGAAAACCCTCTAACTCTCAATCCTTCTATTTGGAAATGCAAACTTTTTAAAAGAATACTATAAGAATACTATTCTTTTTAAAAGAATACATTTAGAATATTTAAAATATTTCAAAGGTCAGGTACTAGAAATCACTGAGTTGCGTTTATAACTTTAGCATCTCCTTAAAATTTTTTATCTAAAAATATTTTGTTTTTCACATTAAATAATTGCTTCTCAGTTCACTTAATTCTTGTGGTTTGAAGGGAGATTTTACTGATACATTTTAGGTGTACATTATGATCACATTTATCACTGAGAATTTGTAATTCTAATTTTAATTGTATTGATATATCTTAATTCTTATTTTTCCCATTCCTCTGCCCTCCCTTTGCCCCACTACAGCTAAACAGATGCACATTGACCCCATACTCATAAGTGAAATAGATAGGACACACATTGTAAATACTGTATCACTTCTCTAGTGTGAGAAACTGGTGTAAATGAGGTCCAAAATATGTGACAGATACAGTGAAACAGGAAGAAAATGTTCAAAGGGGAAGAACTAGGTAAGGAGGCCCGGGGAAGCAAAGAAGGGAAAGAAAACACGTGATGGTAAAAGGATGAAATGGAAACAAAGCTCACCATAAGCTTTGACACTGCCCTGA
>PVIC010028618.1:0-23084 GCA_004025085.1 Thryonomys swinderianus
CAATCCTCCTGTCTCTACCTCCCGAGTGCTGGGATTACAGGCGTGAGCCACCACGTCCGGCATTGTGGTATGCGGTGTTGGTTGTTGGTGGGCGTGAGTCTCCACGCCCAGCATTATATGTGGTTACCGGGGATCGAACTCAGGTCCTTGCGCTCACGAGGCAGGCGCCGGAACCACTGAGCTAACCCTCCGGCCCTGTGTTCTAGAAATTTAATTATCATTTGAAGTAGAAATAAAACTTTTTTTGTGTGGTTGGGATTCCAACAGCTAGTATGTGAAGTTCTCCTTTGGTACTAAGATCTGGTTTTCCAGTGACTGCTAGAAAAATAGAAAAGCCAAGTCTCTTATCTTGGATCAAAGAGAAGCTGAGGCATAATGGTGACTTTGTTGTGCCCATTGTCATCAAAAATCATAATTCCAATATGTAATGCCAAGGAGCTGTGTAGCGGCAACCCTAAGAGTATACTCAGAGGTGATGTTTTCTTGGGTTCTTCCTGTCCAAGTGTCCTTCTCTGCTTCTTCAGCAACCTTTGCAGGTCTTCCTGCAACTCGTTCTGAAATCACTGGCACTAAAGTCACTCTCTCAGGTTCTGCTTCTATAGAAAGTGCGATAAGATAATGATTTTCCCTAACTCATGTTACAAGTGGTAGAACTCCCTTAATAAAGACTCAAATACTCTTAATGGTAATATACATGTCAATGAGTTATAGATGTAAAACAACAACAACAAAACACCTCAACTCCATAATTTACAGTTATTAACCGTTTTCTTTGTCAGGGGTATATGATGGATTTAACAGCCCACCAGGGACAGGTGGGGAATGTCCTACAACTGGGCAATCAGCTGATTGGAGCTGGAAAACTATCAGAAGATGAAGAAACTGAAGTGCAGGAACAAATGAGTCTCCTCAATTCAAGATGGGAATGCCTCAGGGTAGCTAGCATGGACAGACAGAGCAAGTAAGTCATTCTTTCTTTCTAATTAATAAAAGCACAAGTTTACCTGAGCATGGAGGTGCGTGCCTGTTGTCCCAGTGACTAGGGAGACTCAGAAGAATCACAAGTTCAAGGTCAGTCTGGGAAATGTAGAGAGACCTTATATAAAAATAAAAGCATAGAAAGGGTTGGAGATATGCTATCTGGATGCATTCTCCAGTACAGAGACAAAAAAAAAAGGCAGAAAAACCTACTTATGTGTTCTGTGAGCATTTACTGAATTAAATATTTACTTTCCAATCATGTTTCCCAAAATGTTAAAAGGCCCACCATAATGGGCATAATAGTACATGCTTTTAATCTTAGCTACTCAGGAGGCTGAAGCAGAGGGCTTTCAATTTGAAGATCAGCCTAGAGAACTAATTAGAGCCCTCTCAGAATGAAAAGTAACAAGCTTTGATCCAGTTTGATGATATAGTATATAGACTTATGATTTGTTCTAAGGTATTCAGCTTTTCTTCATATGACTTTAATGTTTGTATTTTCATGTCTATAATACAGTGATTTTCACTTTTGCAATTTGGAAATAACCAGATTAGTCCCATTACTTATAAAACTAAATCTTAATACAAGATTTTATCATTGTTAGTATTCTCTAGGCTTTTTTTAAAATTAAAATGTGAATATTAGGTATACAAGAGGATCTATGAGACAACAGCTATATAAAATTACCTATTAGCTACAAATGACAGGAAACTTCTGAGGGAAAAGCCCTCAAAATGTGAAAGTGTTACTCATATTTTCATGAAAATGCTCTTGAGTAAAAGTTTCTCAACTATTTTGAAATTCTTATTCAAATACAGTGTAGGTATGAATTATTCTGAGAATATATATTGACTTAATAAAGAAGTTTTTGAGACATTTCTGAGAATAGCATATTTCTTATAAAGGTAAAAAGCAGATTTCATCATTCTGGATGTGTAGCTGTGATTTATGTTGTTAGGTGTGTGTATTCATGTAGAGCCTATCGCGACAAGATAGATTTATTTTTAAATGAAAAGAAATGAAGTGCCAACTGTGGATTTGAATACATTAAGCTAAAGAAATTGTCCAAGCGCCTTAAGTTTACTTAGCTATTATTTATGAAGATTAAAAGCTTTAAAATAGGACCAAAGAAACTCATTAGATATGCTGGGAGGATTGCTATTCCAGTACTAAATTCTAGTGTGACAATAGGGAGGGGGGAATCACACTCTTAAGCTCATGGCTGTTGAAAATATAAGTAAGGCAGGAATAAGATAGAATTTTTGGAACTATATCTGTATTCCAAGCTAAGAGATAGAACTGCATGTTGTTACATTTCCCCTGCTATGATCCTTGTGATGATGGCAGACTACCCTAAAGGTGAGAATTGTAGTCATCGTACTGGAACTATCAAATTGATATCTTCCCAGTACCCCTGATTCAACTTATTCTACCCATTTATTATCAGAAACCATCAGATACAGATCTCCCTACCTGTGGTCATACAACCTCATTGTGAAGGCTGAAACTCCTGTTGGCGTCAACTTCTGCAATTTAATTATAGCAAGCTTTGAAAAATTTAGAACCTTGTTTAAAAATTGAATTATTTATTGGTACATTTTATATACAGCTCACAGTCACACTCAACATTGGGGAATTCATACCAGTTGTATGACACGAGTTAATTCTCATTTGAAAACCTGTAGATGTAAATGAGTCCTAGAATGTATGATAGATTTTGTGAAATAGGAAATATTCAAAGGGAATGTGGTAGGGGAAAGTAATGAGGGGAAAGGATAAATATGATTTGAAAAGAAAATAAAAATGAGAAAAATTAGAAACTTTAAAAATCCCAGCCTCCTTTCTTATTGGCCCTGCCACAGTGAGACCACTGTCTTCTCCTTTTCCATTCTATTTTTCCACCTTTTTCTGTAGGCTAACAATTTCTCCCATTATTTCGGCATTCCCTCTTTGCAATAGGACCAAAAATATGCTACTATTATAGTAAGTAATCCATTGCATTTGAGAATGAGTTTCAGAAAATATAACAACTTAGAATTAAAATTGTAAGTATTGTGTATGTTATTCATAACATTTTTAAATTTTAAGACATTCCCTTGTTCTGAAAACTGGAAAGGAGATTTAAAAAAGAGGAAGATAAAGGGGAGGAAAGAGGGTAAGAGGATTGAAATTAAGATAGGCTAAATGTAGGTACAATCCTCGCAAAATAAATCTCATCAGGTAATATTAACATGCGCTAATAAACTATAATTCAAAAGAAAAATGCCTTGTTAAAGACTTGCATCAGATGACGGGAAGCAGACGGTGTAAGTATATACTAAGGTAGGGGGGAAGAGTCGGAGAAGCTAGCTTCCTCACTCCCACCCTGCTGGAGCGTGGGAATCCTAAAATGATGATTTTCCTAGTTAGTGAAGATTGACATGAACATTTCTTTGTCTTTAGGGAAGATTTAGGGATTTCTGTTCATGCTGCAGCTTTTAGAATAATTCTCAAGGAATGAAGAGGATCATTTGAGACCACGTACTTTTGTGAGAACAGACACTAATATGGAACCACTTGTAGAACATAGTATTACCAAGAAAATTCCTCAGATTCCACACAGTTTTATTTAAGCAGAACAATTCAGAAATATGTAGGTTGATAGCCAAAATTCTTCTGTGCCTCTTTCACTAACTTTGTGTGTGTTCGTGCATAATGCCTATTAAATTCCAAATGACATAAAGCATTATGCAAATTTTGTTGGACTTGATACTTGACAGTTTTGGGCAGGAAACAAAAATTTGATTAAAACAAGATATTGTCTTTAAAAATATTCTTGGTTTTAGTTAGTGCTCTAAGTAATTATAACCTATTTGAGCATATTATCAGCATATTAATGATTAACCTTACTTTAAAGCATTACATATTATTTCCAAACATATTATTTACTTTACAATACCAGATTCCTAATAAATGAAAAGGTTAGTCCAGACTTCTTAACTCTCTCCCCCAAAGAGGATGAGGTAGGACCTAGTCAGAAGCCATTATTCTGCTTAAGCCTAGGTATGGTCATGAGAGGGCTGATAATGATCATTTCTTTACTACATAGAAGCAAAGCCATGTTAAAAATCTGAAGTAGTTATAATAAAAGAATTTCTCAGAAGTATAGGTAAAGCTATAATTAAAATCTGTGAACATTTAATATGAGCATGTATAGGTATTATTTACCAGTGTATTTAGTAGTGATGAATTATACTTTGTATTACAAATATTAGCACACATTAAAGAACTGCCTCAAATTACTGCCTATAATTCAAGGCAAGGAGGACACAATCATGATCAGAAGAGCCATGGTCCCAAATCACATGAAGCTTACATTCTAGAGTGGCAGACAACAAATAAAAAAAGTGAACATAAGACAAATGCTGTGCAGAAACATATGTGTTGAAGGTGTAAAGTTACTGTAATACAAAGTGATCATGAAGATACATGGAGATTCAGGAAAGACTTTCAAGGTTGATACCATTTACTGAGATTTAAATGACAGGAAGGATCCACAATTTACAGGCTGGCAGGAAGAGTATTTTAGGCAGTGAACATAGGCAACACAAGGACTCCACAGTAGGAATACTTTGGCTTGTTTTAAAAATGATAAATTCCATGCTACTGAAAAGTTGCAGGGGACAAGGTTAGATAGCTAAAATATGAGGTAGAAAATATTGGAAATGGTCTGATCACACATATCCACTTCAAACAAGGCAAAATAAAGGCTTGATATTCTGGACTATTCAAGAAAAAGCCATCAGCAGGCTGTAAGTAGAAAAGACACAGGTTGAAAAAATAAGAATGATATTCATAATTGCATTGGAAGAAGAGGAGAATGGTTGCTAGGCTTTTGCTATGGGCTAGATAAGAGATGCTGGTACCTTCAACTAGGTACTAGTTGTACTAAGAGTATTTCTGGTATCCTAATCCTGTTGTAAACTTGTACGTCATTTCTTTGACATTTATTTTTATTTCCTTTATTTGCCTTTTAAATGATTTTTGCCTTGGAAATAGTAAACCTGGGCTTGTGCAGCATTTTTCCACAATTTGGATTTAGTATTTGTCTCATACTTTCATGAGTAGACATCAAAAGAGCCAATAAGTTTTTAAGTAATAACATAATGTGATTTATACTTAAAAATCTACTCCAGTACCTCTGAAAGAGAAGATGTCACTTTCTCAAACATCTTTGTGAAGTAAGACAACTGATGTTTCCTTTTTGACCCTCAGTTTACTAATTCACATGACAATGACTACTCAACGGGTGTGATCAACCTCTAAAAGATGTTGCTCAAGATATGGTCTGAAAAAGTAGTTTGCAAAAGCAAAACTAGTGTAGAAAATAAAGAAGTATGATCATAAATGAGTCGGCTGGCCATGGGTTAATTATGCTAACCATCTCATTTTGCTTTATTTGTATTTTGAAACTTTTTCTCCATTTTTTTCTAATTGCTTCAGTCGTTTTCTTTTCAAAGGATGTCTTTATGGATCATTTCTATGAGGGGCAAGGGAACCTGAGCCGAATGATTATAATTATATTTGAAATTATGTTCCACAATCAAAACGCTTAACGTATACTTTAAAGGGGATGTTAGTTAACAAATGAAGATAAAAATCTCGCCCCATTCCTATTTTTTTTTAACTCTCCTTTTAATTGACACTTTACTTCCTGACTTCTTTCCTCTCCAATTCTGTTCCCTTCATGAGAGTAGACTGATGGTGAGGGAAAACTTAACACAATAACTAAGTTTGTCTCAACATCATTAGCATAACTGTCTTCGCATCACTATGTTGTTAGTCAATTATAACCTTTAAGTGTTTCTGAGAAGAAAATGATAGATCTAATTTCTATTCACTGATTGCATAATCAAAATAATTTTGAAAAGACAATGTCAGCTGTCATTCTTGAGTCAGAAATCTACAGAAGAATAAGCTAAATGGCTTCTGTTTTATTTTGTGCTGAATAATACCCTTGGGGTGTTGAGATGTGAGAGAGAGAAGAGAAAAAGACAAATTTCCAACTGTGGCTGTACAAGAAGACAACTGGCATAAGGATAACAGAAGATTTCCTTCTCTATGAATAATCTAATTATTTTGATTGAAAAATGCAGCCTGCAGAGCGAAAAGAGATTTACTGACATTTCTCTGAGGACTCGTAAAGCTAAGCACAGCAAGTTTCATCAGCTTCTCTGATAATTGTGCTTAGGACATGCAGGGGCAAACTTGCACTTTCAGATGGTAAGGGGAAAACATGAAAACAAGTCAGTGAAGACGCTGAGTGAAGTTGTGTTCAGGCTCGCATCAGCAGCCAGAGACATGTGAACAGTAACTAGGTAAAAACACAAGTGATAATTTCTATTTCACAGTATTCATCATGCGTGCTGTATATATACAGTGTACCAATAAAGATTTAAAAAAAACACAAGTGATAAGGTGCAAAGTCATTGTGAATCTCCACCGACACGCTGAAGAGAAAAACGTGTCTAACAAGTCGGGTTCATCTTTCTTGTCTTAAATATCTGTCCCAGTCCTGAAAGGAGATGAAGTGCACAAGTGTGGATGGCGCGAAGCAGGCGCTGACCACGAAAGGGGGGGGGGGCTGGTTCCTCCCAAGGGAAATGACTAGCTCATCGCTTGTGTAAATATGTAAAGGAATGACTGAACATTGAATTAAATCCTTCAGGTAGTTTCAAACTTTGAGTTGAATTTGGTGCAACAAAGATTTTAGTTAGTTAGTTAGTTAGTTATTAGACAGGGTTTTGCTTTGTAGTTCAGGCTGGCCCTGAGCTCACTAAGTAGCACAGGCAACCCTTGAACTAATGGGTCCTCCTGCGTCTGCCTCCAGAGTGCTGGAATTACAGGTGTGAGCCACCACGCCCAGCATTGTAGTGTATGGTACTGATTGCTGGTGGCCTTGAGTCACCATGCCCAGTATTGTTGTATGTGGTTACTAGGGATCGAACCAGGGACCTTGTGCTTGCTAGGCAGGCGCTGGAACCACTGCACTAAATCTCCAGCCTCTGCAGTGAAGATTTTAAATATACGCAGTCTTAGGCTCCTGTTTAGAATTCTGTATGAGAGTTTGGTAAGTTATTGTTCTTTACCTTTATCCAATAATATTTAAGTGATAATTCTTTGTAAATCAAGACGGTCTGTAGGCAAACAGCATCTGCATCACCTGAGAACTTGTTAAAAATGCAGAATCTTTGTTCTCATTCTAATCTCCCAAACCAGAATCCGCAATGTAACAAGATCCCAGAGGATCCTGAGGTATATTTAAGTTTGAAAAGCACTGATGTAGCTCACATAAATATAAAATAGTATAAATCCATACTCCTTCTTTGTGGAACGCTACTTACATAACTTCTGAGTCTATTTTTTGATCAAAAAAGGTAGAACAAATACTTTTGTAGAAAAAGACTGCTGGTGATATTTTGTTCAGATCTCAAATGTCAATGTCTCTCATGGGGGAATAAAGTTATAGCAAGATTCCGGAGCAATAATATACAGACAATATATAATTATTGACAACTAACTGTTAGAATAATATAAAGCAACAGTTCTTAAAACATTTTTTGCAAATTTTACCAAGTTACAAGTGTATATGGGCATGTTGTTTTTTTTTCTAAAATTAATGAAGACAATATGGATTGATGAAACTAAACGTGGGCATTGCTTTTTCTACTAATATGAAGTGTGTGACTCTTACAGTTGAAATCATAAAAAAAGAAGGCATAAACAATAAAGCCAAATCCCTAGAATTAACAGATTCCAAGAGCAGCATTTTGGAACATTGCTTTCTGATAAAGATAAGTAACAATAATTTAGAAAATTAAGAATTTGCTTCCATTTAGCTATCTGTTATGTAATCTGTTTCCTCTACTGTTTTAGCTGCTATGTCAATAACAGACTCTCTATCACATTTACATTCAAGTGGTAGCAGATAATTACAAAAGATATATATGATGGCAGATGTTATTAAATTGTAAAAAGGAAAAGAAGGAAAGGAATAGAAAAGGAAACATTGTAGGTGTATTGTAAGTTAGTGAAGAACTTTTTTTGTGAGGTAATGTTTAAGAAGAGCCCTAAGTGAAGGGAGGGAATGAAAGACTCCTGTAAATGAAGGCAACAGGGACAAGAAAATAGAAAGCTCCTGAGGTAGAAATAAAACAAAATGGCGGAGGAACAGGGTGGTCATCTGACAAAATGTAAAATAATTATATTCTATGAGAAAAGATTGACTCAAGTTAACTCAATAGACTATTTCAATGAGAACAGATCTCATAGAAGTTGAATTCTTATAATCATTTCAAATTTTCAAATTGAATGTGTTTGAATTTTGTCATCTCATGCTTGATTAATAGTTAAGTTCTACTGCATACTCATTTGAGAAATACTTAACACATGTCTGTTTGCATCAGCACTTTGCCACATGCTATAGCATTGCAAAATTATTGAAGTTGAGAGTGGAATTCTCTTAGCAAGTGAATGTGATCTCAGAATGTCAACATTACCCATTCTTACTTGAGATATATTTTAAATCTTGTAATCTTCACTTGATCTTAGCCAAAAGGCCAAGAAGCGATAAAATCTTGTAATCTTTATAGCTCAGTTGTTGCCCTTTGTTTGTGATGACATGAGTTTCTTGATCCACTTTATAAATATTTAGTTGAATCTAGATTTGCCATAATGTATTTGTTACAAGAATCTTTTTCATACATCCGTTCAACTACTTATGTTACCACTTTGGATTTATGTTTTCCAAATGAATTTGCTTACATCTTCAACTTAAATTTAGTTCTGTGTACTTGAACAATATGAATAATTAAATTGTTCTCAGAAGTGTGGATTAAGGAACAGAATAGATCAAGGCTATAAAAAATAACTCACTTTTGTTCATAGAATCATTTACAAAAATAATTCTAATAGTCCATTAGTGGGCAAACAAATGTTAATATGTATTTAATTTGATAATTTCATTTCTATTTGTTGCAAGTGGAGGTTTGCAAGTAGTTTCTTTTTTAGGGAAGCAACTAAGAGAAATAGAAATTTTATTTTAAAATATTTTTGGTTTGATTTACTTCTTTGAGAATGAGTTATTCTTTTTTTAATTGAATTCTTTATTGGTACATTTTATATACAGCTCACAATCAATACTCAACATTGGGAAATTTGTTCCAGTATAGGACATGAGTAAATTCTCATTTTTACCCATATTCCTACCCACCCCACAAGCCCCCAACCCCTATAAAGATGTGCTTTTTTTTCTTTTCAAATCTTATTTATTCTTTCCTCCACTACTTTCCCCCATCACATTTGCTTTGAATAATAAGCTGTAAATAATAAACTATAAACTATAAATACTTTCTTTTTAGAATATTTATTGTGTGTTCACACTGTTAGGAATTGGTCTCTAAGACCAGGTTGCAAGGTACAACATAATGGTAAATATTATAATTAGCAATAAGTTTTGAAAAATATAAGTGCCATTTCTTTCTTTTATAGCCTTTGGCTTACTTAGGTAAGCTTATTTTCATATCTGTAAATTGGGGCTACTTTAATATCCTGAATCAATGGGGTGTATTATTATAATCTACTATTGACTGACATGATATTATAATTTGGTATACAAAGTAGAAATACATTTAAAGTTTTAATAGGGTCAAAATGATTATTTACAAGATTGTTTATAACCTTTATAATATAATTACTTACTAAGAAAGGAGTGAAGAAATTATGATGTAGCATACGCCTTCACCCTCTATCATCTCTATGCCTGTGTTTCCTGTTATTGCTTATATGCCATGACGACAAGACTCAGCTGTCCAAACACTCACCACTGGTGAGTCCTCATGGTCTGAAGTGAAAACAGTGTCTGAGTCCTGAAAGCCTTTAGACTCATTTGTAATCCTGCATTTTCATTAGAACCCAGGCTGATAAGGTTTTGTTTTGTTTTGTTTCGTTTTGTTTTGTTTTGCTTTTGTTTTTGTTTCTTGAGACAGGGACTTGCTTTGTAGCTCACGCTGGCCCTGAGCTCATTATGTAGCCCAGGCAAGCCTCCGCTCCAATATTGACGAGTTTTAAAGGGTAATAATACCGGAGCTCAGTTCTCAGATATTGCATTTGAATTTTTCAGACGTAGGACTAAGACATCAGTTTGAGAAGTTCTCACAGTAGTTCTAACAAGTACCTTTTAAGGAATTATTCACATAAATTACACTAATTCACAGCTTTGTGAGAGTCTAAATAGAAACTAGATTGAAATATCACCTTATTTAATAGCTTTCTCAATTGAGAGTGAAGCAAAAATGCAGAGAAGTTAAAATAGCTACATATTTAGCATGCACGGGTATGGTAGAAGCATGTAAACAATTGTTTGGCAAATGTCAAAATTATATAACCTTCCCATTATGATTGTTTTGCTAAGATTTTAACCCCTCAGTATAATTAATAAATGAAATAAATTTAGTTTCCTTAAGTGTAATCTTAGTTGATAAATGGTGTGCAATTGGAAGTAAAAAGTGCATTAAAATTTCTGTGTTTCTAATTCTTGTAATCTTCCCTTGAATCAAATCACGTAGGTTTAGTGCCAATTTGAATCATGGAATCACATTTTGCATGGAAGGCATATTAATTGAACAGCACTCATGGTCCTTTTTAATCTGGACAGTCAGAGTAATACTTTACCTCTTTTATTTAGTTGCATTTCCTATTTGAAAATTACATATTAGCAGAATTTGGCCTAAGATAGTATCTGTAGAGCTCACCTTTCATGGTGATTCTACTTGTAATCTTCTAGGATTTACAGTCAATACATTAACATCTGTTTTATTATACTGCCTAACGTGGTTATATTTTTATAACATATTTGACATCATCTTTGAAACTTTCTATAAAGCTCATGGAAAGCTATCAAGATTATCAATTATGAGCAAAAATTAATGAAAGCATGTAAAGTTTTGTATGTTTAGACTTTCTTGGAAGCAGAAATTTCAAAAAAACACTCTTTATTGCCAGACTTACACAGTTGGAGTTTCATTTCTTATGTGTATTGTAGGCCATAATGACACTGTATGGACAGTGACTTTCAGATCATAGCTAATAGTTGTTGTCAGTCTGATTATCTTCTGCTCTAGAGCTGTGCTAATTTTGAAGTCACTAGTTACACGGAACTAAATTCAAATTATTATAATAAATATAGTGGAATATAGATTCTCTATCATAGTAGCCATATTTGGAACATTATGTTGCTTCCGTGACAATTGTCACCATATCAGAGAATGCAGGCGTAGAGGAAGATTTACAGCACTATACAGTGGCGCCTCAGCTCATGAGCACTTTTTGCTTACAATTTCCTTTGCAAACTTGGAACTTCTTTTGTATGCAAGCTCTGCATCGAGTGATGAACTTGACCGTAAGCATCTTACCCACATGAACATGCCTGGGACCATCTTGTCCACAGCTACGGTGCAAATTAAGTTTGTGAACCATGGCACCATTGTAGTAAGCTGTATTGGATGGTGGTGGTTAGAAGGTAAAGCCTACACTCTAATAGAGTTTCTGTATCACACAATTGACATCCCAGTGATTTTGCCCTCATGTGGTTACAGATATGCTTGAGTAGTAAGGAATCGGGTAAGGGCTAAATCGCTAGGATTTTTTTAAATAAATGATATAATTTAGATTGCATTTTGCTAAAGATAGCAAAATACTCAACTTCCTAACACGTAATCAGTAACCAACATCATAGTCTTCCCTTGGATATTTCTTACAAATATGGAATTAAGGGCTTTATTGGAGGCCCGCTGACTTTGCATCCATAGCGTGACAGTTTACAGAACCTATAGTATGTCTGTTATCTTGTAGAACAAATCCACGGGTGTAGTGAATCTCAGATCATTAAATCTGCAGTTCATATTGGTAAGTTCCAGTTTCTTATAATCGGTTATTATAAGTCCCTGCCAGTCTTCATCGTAATGAGTGTGAATTAGCTGTAATAGTTCCTAGCACCATGTTCTGACATTTTTCTTCCTCTAGGATATTGTTAGAACCATCTATCTTTTTTCTGCCAATGGTAGATATTCATTGTTTTTTAATTTGACAGTTTTCCTACATATAATAGCATCTTTGAAATGTTAGTTGGACATATGGCCCTTCCTTTAGTCTTTAATCATGTTTTAAGTTGAAGAGTGTAGAAATGGTCGTTTCCATGGACCAAAGGTCTGAAACATCAGCAATTTTGTTTGCCAGACACTAATACGATGTTATATTCATGACAAAGTAAAATAATCAAATGTTAATATCACAGAGAACTTACAATTTTTACGTGTGTTTTATATACCACTGGGTCATATTTGGCAAGTTCTTTAACCTTTCAAACTTCCCATGCCCACGGTAATAAATGAACAGCTATATTGTCTGGTCCATTGGTGTTAATATCTCCAAATATGTTTATTTGATATTTCTTAAATGTGTCAGCCATGCTGTACTTCCACAATTTTTATTCCCTGTCTGTGTTCCTTTTTATTATTATATCCCTCTCTTTAAAATGAGTAAAGCTTTACTTTTACCCCAAATTATAAAACCATAATATATACACCAATTAAAATCACATATATCCCAGACACACCTATACAGAGTTGGTGCAAATTAATACATTTTAAAGTAATTTTTGTGTCACAAAAATCATTCTAAATACAATAAACAGGTGGCATAGCATTGTGCCGGAATCACTAAATTAGTGTGTGCAAAATGTTTCAAGGCAAGGTTGTCATACAGAAAGTGTTGAGTAAATACCACGCTGTTCACTTGAAAGTTAGTACTGGCGACACTTTCTCGGGAAGGGCCACCCTCCTCCTCCCCAAAGCTGTGTTGTGAGGTATTCTATCCTCACCTTTCCACAGCACCGTCATGTTTGCTGATTCCAGTGGCCCCAGCTTGGCATGAGCAGCTGCTCGCTCCTTGTCACTCCCCCCAGGAACTCTGGTCTGTAATTTATCCACATGCCTCGGTGCTCTTTCTTCAGAGCCCTTGACAAGGGACGAAGTCATAGCAACTTCTATTACCTCTTAATTAATTTAATATAGGTCCAACACAGAAAGCAGTGAAGACTGATCAGCCATTGCTGAGCAGTAAGAGTAGCTAAGGAAACAATAATGAAGACATGAAAATATTTTGAAAGGTGATATTAGAATGATTATCCTTGTATTCCAAGGAAGAAGCACGTAAAGGTAAACTATTGGCAGGAGTTCACCACATGAAAATCATTATCTTTGTAGTTCTGTAATATCCACAAGGTTATTTTCTTGTCAGAAATTTTATCCTTAGAAAAATTCTGTCTGCTGCTTAGGGATCCATTTCACTTTAAAGAAACTCTGCCCCAGACCAAAACAAGAGCCATGCCCTCCAGGTACATAATCATCACTTAAAAAGTCATGAAGATGAATAAGAAGTGTTTCATTTTCTCTCAATTTCTAGAAGAATAATAAAGGGATGCAACTGAGCATCCTAAGTTTGAGAGCCCTTAATATTTCCTCACCAGTTTCAAATTGGTCTTCTTAATTATCTGAGTTTGAGCAGCAGTTAACTAATGGATCAGAAACACACCTTACAGTACTAGCAGCGATTTACAGATAGAGAATATTCTCCCCTAAATCGTTATTTCAGAGAACACCCTGAGAGCCAGCAACAGGAGCTTTGCCTAGAAACTTTGTAGAAATGAACATTCTCAGATCTAATCCCCTTGAATCTCAGTCAACAGCCCCAGGTGGCCTGAGGGCATCTTTAAATTTCAGAAGCCATGCTGATCATGCAGAGTCAAGTCCAGCGTCCACGGTAGGAGCCAGAGAGCTAGCGCAGGGAAGTGGGACGAGGGGCGTATAAAGTAGCACAGAAAAACGGACTCAGTGGCAAACAGGAGAATGTGTGCGGGATATAGAAGAAACAATCGATACTTCGCTTGACCAATTGTTGCAGTGTAGGAAAGCAGCTTCAGGCTTTCTAAATCCTCTTAGGTAATATTTAAAATGGTCAAGTCTGAGATTTGCACAGGATTTTTCCTTAATTTTAACTTAGCAGCAATTTTATTTTCACTTAATACAAGATCACATCAGGCCGGTGGACTGCTCCTTGCTAGTATCTAGCCAAGGCCTATGGTAAAAATAAATATTTCTTTTTTTTAAATTTATTTGTTTATTCTGTTAAAAGTGGCTTCTCAAAACCCATTCCCCAATCAAATAAGTACTCTAGATTTTTATACTTCTGTGTCTTGCTTCCCTATTAGCACCCTTGTTTGTAGCACACACAAGAAATTAGTCCTTCTAGATCTCAGGTCAGAACCCATTCTTAGACTCTATGTGGATAAAAATTTAATAGTTTTATGTCAGAATAACTTCCACTCACTCCCTGGACATGAGCAGTTGGCCTTTTATTAATAATATATTAGGCTTTGCAGAGCTTGAGGTGGTTGTGGCTATACAGTGAAATCACAGCAATGATTTTCAGTCTCAAGTGTGTATTGGAGTCACTTGGAAATGCTATCAAATCTGATTTCTACACCACAACCCCAAAGATTATCATTTAGTAAGTCTGGATCCAGGCCAAAGAAGTTTCATTTCTAACAGATTCCTAGGGAGTGGGCTGGTGTTCTTCATTCAGGTACCAAATATGAGAACCATTGGTTTAGAGAAGAAAAGCTGTAGACTGGCAATAAGACTCGGGGTCTTGGCACTTAGCTCTATCCCCAGCCCTTACTTACCTATTTATTATCTTTGAGACAGAGCCTCACTAAGTTGCTTAGGTTGGGTTTGAACCTCCCACCTCAGCCTTCCAAAGTGCTGGGATTTCAGGCATATGCTACAATACCAGGCTAATGATAACAATCTTTAATACATTAAGCCCTATGCTGCTTGCTTTGGAGGCACATATATTAACCCTGTAGCATGGGTTGTACTTAGTCCCTTTATACTACCAGTTATGTCGCTTTGCTGGCCCTTCCCCCAATAACAGCCACCCAGACATTTTTATATTTCATCTACAGAAAGTATAATATGGTACCTGTCAGGAACAGTAGCACTTACCTGTCTATGATCTCAGCATTCTGGGAGACTGAGGCAAAAGGATGGTAAGTTTGACACCAGCAAACGAAACTGAGGGACTGAACTGATTTAGGCCCTGTCTCAAAGTCAGAGGTAAAGAGGGCTGCTTATACAGCTCAATGCCGAGGTCCTGGGTTAAATGCCCAGGACTGCGACAGTAAACAAAGACATACAAAAATAATTTTTTAAAATGCAGTGTCTGACAGAACACACACACAGCTGTTCTTATTGGTTAGTCCCTCCATCCAGGTTTATAGAATAAAAATCCAGTGAAACATACGCAATTAGCAGAGGTTCAGAATTCTGTATTTGCAGTCACGGCTCAGAAATCACCACACCCAGGAAGTAGTGCGGGCTCTGACTTTTACAGCTCTCCCTCGACTTCCACAGCGAGAGGTCAATGAGCTTTTTGGTCATCTGCGCTGCTGCGGGGCCTTTTCACAGATGATCCCTCGGTCCAGACAGAGTTCACCATTCCCTCTTTACTCCTGCTACTGCAAGCTTTAAAGATCTTCAGTGGCAGTACATCGATAACGCCTTCCTTTATCTAACAGACTCAACTCATTCGCCCTTGTTTCATAGCATTGCAGCCTAATGAATTAATTACGCTAAAAGCTGTATGTATTGTCTGTGGCTTTCCCCCCTCTCTGGTGACATTTACATTGGAAGAGGGGCAGTCTTAGCAAAAACTTCCTGGCAGAAAGCAGCGTGGGTCTTGCTCACCACTCCATCCACAGTATCTCAATACTCAAGAACTGTATATTTAAAAAGTGTGTGGGTGGGATGTGTAGACCAGTGGTAGTGTACATGCTTAAAATGTATAAGGCCCTAGGTCCAGTCCCCAGCATTAACTTTTTTTTTTTTAATTCAGGTCTCAATTTTTCAAGTCCTAACCATCATGCTTTCTGTTCTGTGGCATGAACATTTCCTACAGCTGTAATTCAAACTGGACCCTCTGTTTATGTAGCCCCTTGAGATGTATATAAAACTAATTAAAATTATTTTCATATCTTAAAATAGATGTACGTATACTTCTGTAATAACTGCTAAGATACTGAGTATAAGAATGGGCATTTTGTCTGTTTGTAACAGAAGCATTTCCTGCATAAATACAAACTACTTACTTGAGAAATCTTTTACTAAATTCAGTATGTATTAAACTGAAATATTTTTTCAAATGCAAGCAATGATATGGAATTATTTTCTTCAACTTTTGAAATGTGAGCTATATTAGTTTAACAAAATGATGAATTTAGGAAAGTGGCAAATGATGCAGTAGCCAACCCTCATGAAATCTTATTACCTGGTACCTTCTCAAGATAGACAAAAACAATAAAGTGAAAGATTTATCTATCTTGCTGTGCTGGGATGGTATTCATTGTATAAGTTTTAAACTGCAAATTGCTGCTTTTCCTTTCTCTTAAATTGATGCTTCATCTCTGTTGTTCATAAAACGAAGGTTCTGGTTTCAATGTGCCTCAAGAAAAATGTGTCCATAAATGTTAAAGGTCAATAAATGGAGCAATCTAAGTAATTTGAAACCCTCCCAGTTATGTGTGATTTTTTTTTGTTTAAATATGCTGAGTAATGAAAATTTCTGGTAATGATCTCAAAATTCACAATAGTGAATTTCTACCTCAAATTATATCCTCTCTATAGAATCGCTATTTAATATTTTCTGGTTACCAAAAAATGCTTGACTTTTGTAAAGACTGCTGTGGTATTTATTTCTTGATCTCTGGGACACAACTAAAAGGAGGTTAATTTGGCTCACACTTAAGTCTGTAGTCCGCTGCTCCCAGGCACGGGGGCATAGCACAGGGGCGTGGAAGAGGAAAAGCTGCTCACCTCACAGCAACCACAAAGCAGACAGCATCTAGGGAGAAGCCGGAAAGGAGTGCATCCTCTTCCGGGCCACACCTACAAGGAACCCATGTCTTCTAACCAGACTCCATCTAACTACATGTCAACTATAAACCCCTGTAATCCAAAAGGCCCACCTATGGGTACATGAGGCACCTAGGGGAGATCTAGATGTAAACTAAAGCAAATACTCACCTTAAAGTGGGTGTTAATATTGATTATTTGATTGTCAAGTTGTGGTTAGTCGATGATGTCATGTCAGTTTGTTTCTGTACCCTCATCATCAAATTATTGAAGAGTATTCTAAATATGTAATTAAGAAAGTTTATTGACACTACTGCCTATGATTAAACTGTAGGTAGTTGAACTTTAAATCCTTTAAAAAGTACATTATTTTGGTATTGGAAACATGTACCTTTCTTTATCTAGTTCTACATAAGGAATGATTTTAAAATTTTGCGGCTTGAAACAATTATAATTTCATCATTATCCTGTGGATGAAGAATACAGGAAATACTCCAAAAGTTATTTCTCTATTGCTAGTGCTATAGGTTGCATTATATGTTAGGTACATTCAGCTGAAAGCTTACCTCTAAACGCTTGAGCACGTGGTGTCATTCTCTGCAGAGGTACTAGTCATTTGCTGGTCTAGCTAGTTACATTACAACATGGAATCGGGGCTCTGAAAGAGAATACAAAGGCTCTCAGTTTTCTTATTACAGCTTAAATTTAAAACTGATCCCTTGTTACTTCAGCCACACTGTGTTTGGTCAACACAAGTGACAAGATCAGGTCATATTCTTGAGAATGGAACATAAACTCTGTGTGTTGGTGAGAACAGCAGAAGTTCTGAGGGATAGAGTGAGGGCAATCATTTGATAGTAGGGAGCATGAAGTTCCAGCATTATGTGCTATTGCATACGAAGATGACGATAGAAATAGTTAACAGAGCTTGCCTGGACTACATAGTGAGCTCAGAGCCAGCCTGAACTACAAAAGCGAGACCCTGTCTCAAAAAAAAAAAAAAAAAGTTAACAGAATTTCACAAACCTAGAAAAAAGAATTTTGAAAATTTAACCATACTTAAGTGGTACACTTATAAAGGGGTGTGTGTGTGTGTGTGTGTGTACATGCATACACAGAGGTGGTCCCTTCTCACCTCAGTTAGGCTTTTGTTTGCAAACAGTTTGGCTCATAAACAGATGCATTTGGCAAAATTTGTTTTTCTTTCAAAACTTTGCATCAGATGACAAACATGGCCACCTTTCCCACACAAGCACAAAGCTGGTCATGTTTGCCAAAATCATAGAACAAATTAAGTTTGTGAACTGAAGTACTACCTCCGTGAAAGAAGATACCCTGATTGCAAAAATACACAATATATACATTTATTTAATTATCATGTGGGACCTCATAAATATATACAATCGTATGTCTCTGTGTATTAGTTCAATTTTATTTACATTGAAAAGCAAGGGAATGTGACTATATTTAATCACTACACTTACTAAATAACAGGGATATAAAGAATTCAGTTACTGGAGGCAGGTCATACTTTGGTGACCATATTCACATTTAGATAGATATGTAAAGTTTCCTGAAAGTTGAAAAATGAGATCTATACTAAATTTCAGAGTAGCTTCAGAGTTGATTAATAATGAATTTTACGTATTCCAACACATGAAAGCATTTAAGTATATTATAAATTATACTCTCACTCAGTTGTGTTTTATAATAATTTCTTTACTAGATGTAATAATAGTCTTCTTTTAAATTTTCAGTTTACATAAAGTGCTAATGGATCTCCAGAATCAGAAACTAAAAGAGTTAAATGACTGGCTAACAAAAACAGAAGAGAGAACAAAGAAAATGGAGGAGGAACCCCTCGGGCCTGACCTTGAAGACTTAAAACGCCAAGTTCAACAACATAAGGTCAGTATTATTTTTGAGACAGGGTCTCACTTTGTAGTTCACCCTAGCCCTGAGCTCACTATGGAGCCCAGGAAAGCCTCAAACTAAGCATTTGTCCTTCCCCTGCCTCCTGAGTGCTAGGATTACAGGCTTGAGCCACCGGGCCCAGCACTGTGTTATGTGGTACTGTTTAGTGGTGGCCGTGAGTCACCACGCCTGTATTATTGTATGTGGTTACCAGGGATCGAACCAGGGCCCTAGCAGTTGCGAGGCAGGTGCCGAGCTAAGCTAAATCTCTGGCCCAAGGTCAGTGTATTTATCCTGTATGCCTTTTTTTTTTTTTTTTTTTTTTGAGACAGGGTCTCACTTGGTAGTTCAGGCTGGCCCTGAGCTCACTGTGTAGCCCAGGCAATCCTCCAACTCAGCAGTCCTCCTGCCTCTGCCTCCGCCTCCTGAGTGCTGGGATTATAGGCATGAGCCACCATGCCTGGCTATCCTGTATGCTTTTTAAAACATATTCTAAACTCCTTGTATATATCTAAATTAAATTCACATGTAAGCTCATGCATCTGTGATTTACAGTTAAAAAATTAAAACTTCAAATTAACAATAGCCTAAAATCATTTCTGCTTAGTACTTTTTTATAACTTTTGTTACTATGGTTTGAATCTACCATCTAAAATTCTGGTGTTGCCAACATGATAGTAGTAAGAGGTGGGGGCACTGAAGGGTGAATAGTTTAGGGAGTCTACTCCAAGTAGATGAGATGAAGGGCTTTATAAAAGAGACATCACAACATCTTTGGCTATTTTTGGCTTTTCTGCATGAGAAAAACAGATCTAGAAGACCTGTGTTCTATGCTATCACATTGGATCCTGAACTTCTGAGCATATAGAACTGTGAGGCATTAAATTTTTGTTCTACCTAAGTGACCTAATCTCAACTGTTGTTGTTACAGCAGCAGAAAACAAACTAAGATGTTTTTTCAGAAACAATTTAACTAGGATTTTTGTACTTTAAAAAAGCAAATTTGTTCCTTAGAAAAATGCAGGGTATGTGATTCACTAAAATTTTGTTTTCTTGGAAGAGAGCTTCTGTAGGGATTCTCTGAAATTCAAACTACTATAATTAAGAGGTTGTCATTTATTTTTACCTTTGATTCCATTTCTTAGAGGCTGCCAAGTTTGGTTTTTTATGAGCATCTGTAACATTACTTTTAACAGCATATATCATTTAATTTTAATATTTCTCTTATTTTTACTTATACATTTAAAATTATATTCCTTGTGAGAAAGCTTTTTTTTTTTTTTTACTTCAGTGACTGAAATTTCTTTAATAATATGCCTTGACCATTGACTGTATCAGACTATTGTGAAATGAAATTGGAACTCAATGCATGGGATAATTTCAATTCTTTGGGGTTTAATTAAAGATGTTCTGTGAGTGAGTATGTGGTCTGCTTTGGAGAAAGCCCTATGTGCAGTTGAGAAGAATGTGTATTCTGATGTTGTGAGGTAGAACACAGCAGATAGGTACTAAGTTCATTTATTCACAAGTTTGGTTCAATTCTTCTGTTTCTTTATTCATACTTTGTCAAGCTTATCTATTTGTGACAATGGGATATTAAATTCTCCCGTTACAGTTTTGTTAGACTTTATTTAAATTTTCATGTCTGTTCATAATTTGTTTTATAATTGGATGTGTTGGTATTTGGTCCATGTATATATTTATGATTATCTCTACTTTTAAAGTTTTCCTTTAACAAATGTTTATTGATATTCTTTATCTTTTTTTAATCAGTCTTAGCTTAAAGTTCACTTTGTCTGCAAATAGAACAACTACCCCTGCTTTCTACCAGGTTCCTGTAGCATTGTAGTATTGTTTTCTGTCCTTTGACTTTCAGTCTATGATTTTTTATTATTATTTTTTGAGATGGGGGTCTCGTTTTGTAGTTCAGGCTGGCCCTGAGCTCACTATGTAGCCCAGGCAAACCTGGAACTCAGCAATCTTCCCGCCTCTGCCTCCCGAGTGCTGGTATTACAGGGGTGAGCCACTATGCCTGGCACTGTGGTATGTGGTATTGATTGCTGGTGGGCATGAGTCACCACACCCAGCATTGTATGTGGTTACCAGGATCAAACTCAAGACCTTGTGCTTGCGAGGCAGGCACCGGAACCACTGAGCTAAATCTCTGGCCCCCAGTCTATGAATTTCTTTATGAGTTAAGTGTTTTTCCTGTATGCAATATATTGTTGAATCTTGTTTTTTGATGCATTCTGCTGATCTCTTTCTCTTGATTGGTGAATTGAGATAATTTATATGGATGGTTATAACTGATAAATACTGACTCCTCCTTCTCATATTATCTCCTGTTGTTGGTTCCTTCTTTTACACTGTGTTTAATTGTCATGCCTGCTGGTTTATTTCTGTCAGTGTTCCTGGAATTGTGGTCTTCGTTTTCTCTTTCTAAAATATTTTGCAGAATATTTTGTAGAACTGGTTTGGTATTCACAAATTTCTTCAGTTGCTCTTTGTCATGGAAGTATCTCATTATTGATTGTGAAAGGTAATTTCGAAGGGTATATGTTGTCATCTGTGGTGATCACCATGGAGTAGAGTTCAGAGGACCAGACCAGGAGACTGAGGTACAAATCACCATCCAGACTGGAGGAGGTTTCTAAGAATACTTCTTCTTTTATTGAACGTTACACACACTTATATAGAGAATGCAGAGAGTGTATGGCTACAAGTGTACATAGATAATATGGTTACATCTGACTGGCTGATCTAAAACAGCTCTGATTGGTTGGATAGTATATTTTACCTAATATGGTTAATTTGGTACCTTTAACCATAGCAGTGAACTTGGATGCAGTAGGTGTCCCCTTAGTAAAGTGGTTTGTTTTTTATACTGTGAGAGGGAAATTTAAAAGAAATAGGGGGAAAAGCAGAGATAAATGAAGAGAAACATAGTAGAAGCAAGGCTGAAGGACAAAAGGTGTTCACACAAGCTTTGGGAAAATGAAGAAGAGAACAGGAGAAAAAGAATGCAAGGTAAAGCAAAAGAAGGTCAAACCAATGAAAACAATCCTATGAGGGAAGTTTACAGTGGAAAACTCTAACATCAGGAAAACAGAAAGAGCTTAAATAAATGACTTAATGTTGAAACTCAAACTTCTAGAAAAGGAATGTGAAGCCTAAAACTCAAGATAGGGAAGCAACTACATAGATCAGAGCAAAAGTAAATGCAATTTAGACTGAGAAAAAAATACAAAGAATTACTGAAGCAAAGAATTGTTTCTTTGAAAGATAAAATAAAATTGATTGACTCTAAGGTAACTTTACTGAAAAGGAAAGAAAAGATTCAAATCCATGGAATTAGGAATGAAAATGGTGAAGTCACAACAGTACCTACTTTTGGGATCCTTTATTCAACTAAGGTGAAAAACACATAAGAAATGGACAAACTCCTAATACATGTGAGTTGTCAAAGCTGATTCAAGAAAATATAACAATTTATAAATATTCCAATATCAATCATTGAAAATGAAAGTGTAACTAAAATCTTAGCCAACAGAGAAGGACGTAGTTCCTAATGATTAAGTGCTGTATTTTACATGAAATTTAGAGAAGATCTAATGTCATAACTCCTCAAACCCTTTAATGAAATTGAATGGGCAACAGTATTCCTGAAGTCATTGCTTGAATCAAGTATTACCCTGATAACAAACCTAGAGAAGGATCCAACCAGAAAAGGAAACTACAGGCCAGTCTCCCCAATAAACACTAGATACAGAAGTCCTCAGTAAGATACTGGCAAACAGACTGTAGCAAATCATCAAGTAAATTGGACATCTTGACCAATTAAGTTTCATCGCAGAGATGGAAAGATAGTTCAGTATATGCAAATCATTTCATAAAATATATCTCATTAACAGTCAATAATAAAAAATCATAATCATGGGCCGGAGGGTTAGCTCAGTGGTTCCGGCGCCTGCCTCGCAAGCGCAAGGTCCTGAGTTCGATCCCCGGTAACCACATACAATGCTGGGCATGGAGACTCACGCCCACCAACAATCAATACCGCATACCACAATGCCGGACGTGGTGGCTCACGCCTGTCATCCCAGCACTCGGGAGGCAGAGACAAGAGGATTGCTGAGTTCACGGCGGCTTGCCTGGGCACCATAGTGAGCTCAGGGCCAGCC
>PVIC010028619.1:0-23093 GCA_004025085.1 Thryonomys swinderianus
TATTCTTTAATAGCTCTTGTACTAAAGTTCACCAAATTGTACTTGATGTGCTGACATTTATGGGTTATAGAATAAGTGTTTTCTACTTGGCCTTATCAAACATACACACACATACACACATAACTTCCTTTGATATCAAAGTAGTCATACTAGTATGGTTAAAATAACTAGAGAAATTAAATTTTTCTGAAACTTCAGGGCTTTAAGAGCTAACCTCAAGTGACAGAGTTACTGAAAAATTTTGACCTGGAAAAGAAGATACTTTAGGAAAAATATAAAAATTTGATGTAAACATCCTGGCTTCTTCCTCTGGGAAGGTGGTTTACAGTCAGACAGAAAATTTCATCTGAATTTGACCAACTACTTTATGAGGCTAAAGCGGAGTCTTTACAAACTATGCCATTTGCCAGTAAATGCATGTTAGACTCTGAAAATAGAGAGAACTTCTATGGTTGAAGATTAGAAGGGATTGAGTCCTTTCCATTTGATCCCTCTGGGCTTTCTGTCTGCTTGCTGCAGCTGTGTACAGGGAGAAAGGGCATTGTTGTCCATAGCTGTAAGTGAGTCCAGTATGAGGTTGTCTCAAACTTGCTGAATCAGCTTTGTTGTTTCCCTTTAGTCACTAAGTACAGCTGGGCTTCTCTCAGAGGCCTGTTTTAGCGCCACAAGGAATCTCCTGCAAGACTCTGGATTTTAACAATTCCATCCCCTCCCATAACTGCTTCCTACAATTGTGACCTTTCTACCATCTTAATATCCTATTTTCAGAGTTTTAGTTACTGTACTACTCAGAGAAACAGGACCAATTGAATATAAACAACCATATAAAAGATAGATTTTTGTGGGTTTTGTTTATTAGCATGTGTTTTTTAAACATAATAGATACATACACTGTGGAGAGTTGGTACATATGCATATCACATTTTAGTCCTTTTTACCTCCCCTTCCTTTCCCTCCTTTCCCTCTCCCTCTATCCCTAGATCCCTTTCCATTTGCAAAAGGTCTACTTCCCTGTTTCCTATCCTAGCCATGGTGATTGGATTAGGGGAGCATGAACTTCAGATATCTTTAAAGTCAGGGTTACCTTCTTAAACTTCCAAGTTACATAAAGCTATAAATTCCCATTGAAAAATAAAGTTAAGTTGATTTATCTGTTTGTCACTGACAAGCTCTTAAGCCATGGGGTCAAAACTTTACCAATGGTATTTTAGCAAAAACTTGGTGGATGTATGGGTGGATAGCAGATAACAGCCTGTGGCCTTCAAGCTACACCCAGAATGGAGCTGGCTATGGCAGGCAGGTCTTCCTGTAGCCTTGAGCCTACCTAGGCTGTTTCTTGCCCAGGGGCCTAATTCCACTTGACTGTTATCTGATGAATACACAGAAGGGTGGGTGGCAGTGCCTTGGTTCTTCTATATCCATCCACAATATGTGAGACTGATGTAACTTCCTGGATGCATATCCTAACTGAAAATTTATCTTAATTACAGAGATGAGCACAGAACTGAAATACTTCCTCATACTACTCTCTAAAAATGGTTATCTGATACTGATGGGAATTGGCATCTATTAAATACTGTGACAGCCAGATTTGGATGAATCACCTTCATTTCATGACCAGCCTAGGAAGTGCCTATCATCATCTACTTTTTAAAGATGAAGAGGCTTAGAAAGATGAAATAAGTAACTTGGTCAAGTTTACAAGCTAACAGATTCAAATCCAGTTTCTTCTGACACCGAAGTTCGTTCCTTACACATGAGGAAAAATCAAGGAACTGAACGGGTAGCTAAAAGGAAAATATGGCCATGAGAAAGCATCTTATCTATTATTTGACTTCTTGTTTTTCCACATGTATAGCCCAAAGCAGAAATGTGACTAGAAAACTATGCTAAAGTATCAATGCAGGCAGGATTCTAGACTGGGTTTGGAGAGAGGCAAGAGCGATAGTGCTCAGAATGCTTGGCAAGTTTGAGGCTGCTCCTGGGCCAACACAACAAATTGAGGTTTATATTTATTGAATGATTTAGTGTCACTCATTAGTGTGTTTTATACTTCATTGAACTTAGGCAAATTGTATAAACACTTCATATATAAGCAAAACATGTCAGATGTCAGGACTCAAAATATGTATTTAATTAAAGAAATACATCTCTTAATACCAAAGCCCTAAATACATATTAAATGATACCCTAATCTGAAGGTAAATGAGATATTAAGTGACCCACATATACAGTAATACCTCCATTAATGAGGCAAATGCATGCCAACAGCATGCTTGAGTGTCAGAAGCTTCATTACTTGACACAGCAATAACGCAGAAGTCATAAGGACCAGCCAAGTAGGACAGAGAAGAAGTGGGTATGGTGTAAAGTTATTAAATATTAATGAATATAATATCAAGCAGCCTGCCAGCAAATGAGTATCTGGAAGATCTAAAGTAGAGAAGGGGATGGATTAAGAGGAAGTAAAAATCACAATGTTGCTTTGTGATCTTTCCGAGATACATAGAAGTGGTTTGGAGAGACAGCCTGTGGGGTGGCCTGGACTAGCACAGAATGATCACAACCTGATTTGGTCACCTCAGAACCTGCAAACAAGCCCAAGGAGAGGGCTGGGCCTGGCCAGACACATGTCACATTGGCCTAGAGAGGAAACATGGTACTGCTGGCCCTCTCCCTCCCCCATAGGAAGCTCTTAACTGCAACAGAGAGAAGGGTCAGAGTCACACATTTGTGATTTCATTGCATTGCACACTGCACTGTCATTTTGAAAGTCTTTCAATAATAGGGGATGTCGCTCATTATTCCACTAGAATTAAAAGACCAAAAACATTTACCTGGTTGAGGTTTAACACTGACTAGAACTCATTAAATATAGCTCATCAATGAATTGGACAATCAGTACATGGAAATGACATTGATCAGAACATTTCCTTTCTTAACAAAGGCAAGGAGGCTGGGGTGCGGGGTGATATTGGGCAGTAGAAGCAGCCATAGATTGTAAGACTCAGAAATCAGCGGTTGGGGAACCCCTAAATTTTTCTGATTTCCTATTTATACCATAAACCATGCAGGACAAACACACTATTCACTGAGGTATTTTTGTCCTGTGCAGCTGTGTGGCTTAGGAGCTTTGCTGTTGAGCTGTATGACTCATGCCAACATGTCTGCATGTGATTTATGAAGACTTAAAGAAAAAGAAAACAGCCTGCTCCATGATGAAGGAGCTTCATTTTCAGAGGATTTGTTCATCACAGACTGTAGTACCGTTTGGTTCTTTCTTGTTTGCTTCTGCTCTTTGAATGAAACAGTGAGGCTCCCTCAGCCAACAATGGACTAGCAGACATCTTCTTGCATCGCCTTTCCCACCTCTGCTATTCTTTTTTTTTTTTTTTTTGACAGGGTCTCGCTTTGTAGTTCAGGCTGGTCCTGAGCTCACTATGTAGTCCAGGCAAGCCTCGAACTCAGCAATCCTCCTGTCTTTGCCTCCTGAGTGCTGGGATTACAGGCGTGAGCCACCACCCCCGGCACTGTGGTATGTGGTATTGATTGCTGGTGGGTGTGAGTCACCACGCCCAGCATTGTATATGGTTACCAGGGATCAAACTCAGGACCTTGCGCTTGCAAGGCAGGCGCCGGAACCACTAGCTAAATCTCCCGCCCACCTCTGCTATTCTTGATGGAAGAATGACACTTATACCAGAAGAGCAGAGAGCCATAATCAAAGCATCAGTGGCCTTCAGCCACCATGCAAGCTTAGTGATAGTAAAACCTGCCAAAGCATCCTCTTTGAGGCATTTCTTGGACCTGCGGAGGCCTGCTTCAAAATGAGCCTGCAGCCAAAGGCATGAGGAAAAGATGGAAAAGGAACCAGGCTTTATTGGTAACAAAGCTAATAGTTTTTCTCAGATTGTCTCCCTGTGCTATGGTTTGAATGTTAGATGTATCCCTGAAGGTTCACGTGTTGAAGGCTTGTCCAAGATGGTAGTGTTAAGGTAGTGTAAACTTTTAAGAGCTGAAGTCTGGTGGGAGACCAATTAAAGGCACATCTTTGGTAGAGACTAGGGTAGTTCTCATGGGGTCATAGTTAGTTCTTAGAAAAGGATTGTTTAAAAAGCTTGACCCTGGGCCCTTTCAATCACCCGGGCTTCCTGTTTGAGATGTAATCCTTCCCTCTCACACCTAGCCCTGCCATTACCATCCACCATGATGTAATATGCTGAGAGTAGTGCCCTCACCTGAACTGAGCCCATGGCAGTGCCATGCCTTTGAATCTCCAAACGAAATAAATTTCTTTTTCTCACAAGTAGTAGAACTCAAGTCTTTCATTACAGTCATGAAAAGCTGACTAATACACCTAGCCTCCCTGATTAGGAGACCTTCAATTCAGCTGCCTTCCTGAAATGGCCCCTGGGCACTATTCAACAGTCTTCCTGCCCTCATTGCCACCTCTCATTCTCCACAGGGGCAGAAAGGAAAAGGCTGAGACTTCTAATTCCAAAGGGTTTCCAACTCCTACCAAAGAAACTTCCCAAAGTGGACTTGACTAGACCTATCTCTTTCCTATAATCCCTCCTTGCACAATAAAGTCAATGTCTACATTTAGTCCTTGAAAAATGGAGAAGTCAGGTCATGCCAGGCTTGTGGCTATAGCACATAATGGCTGTGCTTTGTCACAAAGTAGTTTCAACTAAGAAATCAACTTTGGCAGTATTCTGTTTATCTTCTTCTAGAAAGGCACTGTTACCTACCCATCCTCTTGTTATAATGGAAGAGAACAAATATTCATGAGAATTTGAAAATAATAATGCAGTCCTAGGGCCTGGCTTTTGAACACCTTTATCTTACATTAAACTGTGGGAGACTCAGGATGAATTTTGTGTTCAGGTTATCCAACTCGTTGATAAGATATATAACTTATCTGATTCCTTTGATAAAGGAGAACAAGGCAGAATTAGAAAATTTGCAAGAGGAGTTTGAGATGACAAAACTAAAAATATTAATAATGTATTCCAGTAAGACTCTATTTTAAGTTAGAAAATGTAAAAACAAAACAAATCAATGTTTGGATATAATATTTTTCTGGAGGAAGCATTGCACAAATCTTATCCTTTACTTAATTTTGCTTTGGGTAGTTTGGGTAAATCTGCTTCAAATGCAGGTTTAGGCTATTTGTTTAATTTTTGTATGATCCAGCCCCCACCCCCAACTACACACACACTAAGGACCTGAGCAATTGGTTACAGGTAGTTGTTTTAATTTCTACCCTCCGGAAGCTTTGAAGGTGCTCCCAGCTGCATCAAAGTACTTCATTGCTCTGTGCCTCTGCCAGGCTTCAAAGCCTCACTATAGGGATTTGTAGTGCAGTATACCCTCTACTTCTAAAGGCACTATTACACTCCATTTGTTGTGCAAATTTTTATGGAGATTCTCCAGAATCTTCCTGCATGCACCACTTTGCCTTACAGTGGTTCTTTCTAGCTGTTATTAAGAACTGTCCATAGGAAGATTATCCAAAGGAAAAACTTAGGGTCAGAAAGCCTGAAACTAATTCTGTGGACTTTATGGTCTTTCAATATCTACTACGCCACATCCTGTCTTGCTATTCTAGAAGGTTCTACCAGCAGAATACTTGGGGTGCTTTGCCTCAGGAGTTGGGAAGAAGCTAATTAATTTTGATTGAAGTTGCAATTAAAGAAAAAACAGTTTCATCTTTATAAAAATTATATATAGAGGAGCCTAAAAGGGACAGGAGTCCTGAAATATGAGAGGAAGTGTAAGTTCTGGGTTGGGCTGTTTAGTGATGGAAATTCTGTAATTCTGTGTTGTCCAGTGTGGTAGCTACCAACCACGTGTGAGGATGTCTGAGTAATAGATACATGGTTAGTATTTCTGATCAGCTGAGTCTTTAATTTCTTTTAATTTTAGTTTAATTTGCTGTAAGTAAACCAGTCATGGCCACACAGACCTATAATCCTAGCTACTTGAGAGGCTGAGATAGGAGTACCAACGATTTGAGCCTAACCTAGGCAACTTAGTGTGATCCTGTCTTGAAATAAAACAGAAAATAAAAAGAGGTGGAAACTTGCCTAGTATGTGTGAGGTCCTAGTTTCACTTTCCAGTGAAGAAGAAAAGAAGGAGGAGGAGAGAAAGGTAGAAGAGGAAAAAGAAGAGAGAATTGTATACAAAATAAATTACCAATATGAAAAGAAAATTGATAATATAAAGTGGGACAGAGATTTAAAAAGATAAAGATATGATAAATGAACACATGAAAAGATGTTCCAAATTACTTTTTTACTAAAAGCAAACTAAGTAGAATATACCACAGATCTCATAGACTCAGTCAAATTTAAAAGTCCAAGTAGCAAGGATATAAACAAATTTAAATTCTCATCATTAAGTAATCCACCTTGAAAAAAAACAACCAAAACTAAAAAAAAAAAAAAAATGCAAATAAAACACACCTAAATTTCTGTAAGTTGTAGTAAATGGCTACTGTACTGAACAGCACGGCTCTAGGAATTAACCGTGGGGGGGGGGGGGGGTGTGTTTAGAAAATTTAGGACCTGGGCCAGAGAGTTAGCTCTGTGGTTCCAGCGCCTGCCTCGCAAGTGCAAGGTCCTGAGTTGAATCCCCAGTAATCACATACAATGTTGGGTGTGGAGACTCATGCCCACCAACAATCAATACTACATACCACAGTGCCAGGCGTGGTGACTCACGCCTGTAATCCCAGCACTCGGGAGGCAGAGACAGGAGGATTGCTGAGTTCAAGGCTTGCCTGGGCTACATAGTGAGCTCAGAGCCAGCCTGAACTACAAAGTGAGACCCTGTCTCAAAAAAAAAAAAAAAAGAAAAAGAAAAAATTTAGGACCTATGATGGAGAAAAGAAGAAAAAGAGAGAAAAAAGAAATAATACTTACATTGATCTTACTGGGAAAACCCTTTTGACTTGTCCCCTAATCTGTTCGCCCATGCAATCGGAGATGACTTCAAGCCTTCCTAAAGAGAACAGTGCCGTCATTTATTTTCATTAATCTTTAGGGAGCGAGGCTGCCTTGCCCACATACAGGCTGGCACTTATGCCAACTGATTGATAGCATTTGTAGCAATCCTGTGCTTCTCGGCGGCAGACAAGGGGGAAAGGTAATGAAATTGCCTCCTCATTGACCAGCCTGAGCCAATCATGTGTCATTGCGCACAGCTGTCACTTTTATATATCAAGAGTGTCCAATAACAGGTAGGATACCCGCCTTGTTAAAGCGACATAAATCAGGAGTTGCAGACGCAGAGAGGGGTCAGCAGGAGGCCACGGGAAGCTCAAGCCTGTCCACTTGTCTGATCTGGGGCCTTCAAATAGTTCCCTGGGCTGACCAAAAAGCCAGGAGATTCTGCGTACTTTGTTAGGGATTCCAGGTGCAGAAGCCAGAAGAGGCCTCCCGAGAGAAAGCAGGAGGGAGCAACAGGAAGACTAGCGAAGGTGCTGTCCCACGAGGGGCCAAGAAGCCTCTGCGGACGGACGGCAGGGCAGGGTCTCGGTGCCAGGCAGCAGGAGGAACTCCTCGCCCGCTGTCGGGTCCCACCCTTCCCCTCCAAGTTCATTTCTTGCCAGATTCTAATTAGAAGACATTAAACAAGAAATCTCGGAAAGAATAAAGAGCCAGACGTTAGTAAGTTTTTCTCCGACCAGGAAAAAGAAAACTTGCTAATTAACCCACATTTCACCCTGTAAAGTTGTCTTTTCTCCTTTCTCTCCTCCTGGAGGCAACGGGGCCCAGCGTTTAGCAAGGTCCCAAGATCTTTAGCTTTTGCTGCTGCTGTTGCCACTGGACTCTCTGGCCAAGAGAGCTAGCTGCCTTTTTGTCGTGACTTCTTTTGTTTTTCCCTGTGGCGGGCTGTAACAAAGATGCAGTCCCTTTAGATTAAACAGGCTAGGAGCGCTATTCAATCTGTCAGCCAGGTGCACTTCTCTAAATACGGTGTTCAGGAGGTACGACTTCAAAAGAAAAGTCCTGGGGCTGTTCCCAGGAGGGCGCGGACTCTGGGTGCGAACCAGGGCGGGGATCTGGGGTGCGCGCGCGAGGTCCTTGCATATTGCGCAGGGGGAGTGGGTCTCACCCTTCCTTTCTGCCATCTTCCCCCTCGTCCCGCTCCTCCCCTTCCCCTGCTGCCACCAGCTCCTGTCTCCATTGTTCCCTTAAGCCCAGCCGCCAATGTGCAGCCAGGCCCAGCACGCGCTCTGCAGCCAGCAACTTCCTCTGAAGCTGCAGCGCATAATTACAACCAGCTGCTCCGGGCTGCTGGCCACCGGCTCTGCGAACGAATGAACGAACGAACGAACGGGCAGCCTGGAGCTGCGTCCCAGGGAGGCGGCAGCCACTCTGGGCAGCAGGGAATTCTCCCGAGGAAGTGCCTGCACACTTGTAGGACGAGGGGGCCTTCCCTTTCTGGCCGGGTCAGGCCTCTCTGGTCTTCTCTCTTGCAGAGGATCCTGCGGGTTTTAGTTGTTCAGGGAAAGATGTCTGCTCTGTCACCTGCAGCTTCCTTGCCCGGCTGGCCTTTGTCTGCATGGGTACCACCCGAGGCGGGATGCTGCGTGGCAGGCTCTGCTTCTGGTCACATCTCAGCGGAGGCATTGTGAAAACGTGTGCAGAGACAGGGGTGGGGAACGTGTGCTCGCCGCAGCAATGAAGCTAAAAGATAATTGATGTCGAAAAAAAAAATACCAGTGAAAATCCAAACAAGCCTCGCTTCACCTCCCCAAGGAGGACGGCGTGTGGGCAGGAGAGCCGAGGACCCACCCGGGCCCGCCTCCGAGCTGTGGTGCCTTTTGAGGCCTCGGTGATCTTTCAGGCTTGGCTACAAGGATGACTCTGATCCAAAATTAGGCTTTGAATGTGTGACACAAGGCTTCCAGCCCCACCCACCGCCTCGCTCTGCCCTGTGCTGTTTCTTCCGAGCCTGGCTCTCAGCCAGCTCTGGCCCTTCTGGCTCCTGGGGGGAGGGCCAGCTACAGCACTGTTTCCAGGCAGGGTTTTAGCGTGGCTGAAGGTGCCTGGTGCGATTCAGGGAAAGGGAGGAGACCGATATGCTGGGAGGAATATCCGGCTCGGTCGCTTGCTCACCCCAGTGGCTCCCGCTGCAGAGGGCACGCCCGAGAGAGAGCAGGAGCCGCCGGGGCTGCCCACCTGCGCCTTCCCCAGAATCCATCGGCCGCCCGTTCTGGCGGGAGGGCCGCTCCGATGTGCCTAGCAGGAGTGTTCAACGTGGGAAGCAGCTGTGGCAAAGGAGCTGCTCATTTCAAGGACCATCCTCCCAAGATGCCTGCCCTGGCAGCCACAGCCCACACGAGCACCTCCGACAGGGCTTGATCTGTCTCAGCCTAGGCGGCCACGCCGGGCCCCACCGCAGCCTCTGTGGTGCTGGGCTTCCCCTGGGCAGCCCTTTGGCTCTCAGCATTGAAAAATCTCGGTTGAATTTGGCTGCACTGTGAACCCAGGCAGGTGGTGCTTGTTGGGAAGAAAATATCACAGGAACTGGGCTTAGCCAATGAGAGAGGTGCAGGAACAAAGTCATGGTGTGGATTCTGCTGCAGCTTTTGGGTTTCTTCATCAGCCTCTGGTCATCATGGCAATTTAATTCCCTTCAGGAAGAGGAAGAGAAGGGGCAGAGAGAGGGACCAGAGTGAGAGCTCTTCCCTTTGCATCTTGAGCCCAGTCACCCTTTCAAAACACATTCAGATCCAGTGCGGCTGCAGGGCTGTTTCCTGCAGCCCCGATACTCTCGTGCGGTGTGAGTGTTTCCGGCACTCAGATCGGTCAGCAGGGCCCGGCGACTCAGAGCGGGGCCTCCGGGCAGGACGCACTCCAGGCTTGCGTGCGGGACAGACCTAACAACCCAGCAGTAGTGTCCGAGCTCCCGCTGCAAGCCTCGCCTGAGAGCGCTGCAGACGTGGACGAGGCACCTATACTCTGTTAGGTCGGGGTGGGGAAGCTGATGTCTGGGAACGAAAAGAGAGGGAAACCCAGTCTTCAGGGTTAGAGGGAGCGGGGCAGAGAGAGACAAGCTCCCATTCTGAGGGCCAGAAGCTAAGATTCGTCTCCTTACTCTGACCCTAATTCCCTACATGAATTTGGCTTCAATTCTCTGACTTCTCTTGATTTAATGTTTTCTCATCTACAACATAAGGGTGATGCTTGTGTCTCCACAATTCTATCACGTGTATGTGTGCTATGAACTAGAGTGGAAGCATATAGAATGTTAAAAGTTACAAAAATGCATTTCAGAATAGAAAACTACTCCTGCTACCAACAATATCCACCCAAGTATCTTCATGTTTGTTTACATTAAAGTGAATCCTTAGGCCCATCTGACTGAAGGGAGTTTCACAAAATAAGGTATAAGTTAACAGAGGTATAAGGTATAAGTTAACTTCCTCAATTTAAAAATGTTTTGTAATTTTTAAGGCATCAGGTGAGGATCTGTCTTATCACATCAAGCGAAGCGGGAAGCAGGAAAGCTTTCAACCTGGTCTAGCACTGCACAGTGCTTTACAAGATCTCCATGACTCTCAGAGCAAAGCGTCTGGCGTTGTTCCTCCATCAACAGATGGAGAAACAGAAGCACCCACAGGTGAAACTGAATGAGCAGGTGATGGGCTGACTTCTGATCTTGGGCTCCAAAGCCGGCTCCAGTTTGTCTCTGTGATAAGCAGCCATCAATAACTTCGTCTCCACTCGAACCCTGCCAACCAGGCTCCACAGTGTGCGAAGTATTTGTGTACCGATGAAATCTCCCTGTCCTGGGCCAGAACACGGGGTGCCGCTCCGGAACGGAGGAGGGAGAAGTGCCTGCTCCACAAACTTTCAGCAAAGACCAGCCTTTCAGCGAGGGTCTAGAAATAAGGAATGACGGAGCTTTCAGTACCACCGTGAACTCACTAGAAGAACAAGATTATGGAATCCTAGTAACAGGAATTTCCAAATGTTGACTTTATTTAAAACTTTATTTCTGGCACTGTCCTTAGACGTGTTCCTTCCTTCATACCAGAATGCCACAAGGAAATAAACTGAAACAAAATAATTAAAATTTCACGTTAACACTCATGTGTTGTGATAAAAAGCATATCGTCATGTGTAAATCAATGACATGCTTAGGTTGACAGCATAATTCTACTTAGAAATTAAGATTATGACCCATTTCTTCCTTTACAAATTGTCTACTATGTACTTTATTATTCTGAGTTTTCAGCCTGGTCCTACCACTAGCATTGTGACCTTAGACAAAGGCCTTGAGCCTTGGTCTGTCTTTATAAGATGGAGCAGTTGGGACTATCCCAGGTTTCTCACAGAGATGAATTGACTTCCTGTTTGGGAAAATATCAGAAATAATGCTTGGTACACAGGGAGGGCCTAGTGAACACTATTTCTATCTTTCCTTTTTTGATATATGTTTTTTATAAATTGCTTTATTGGAGGTTATTTCATATTGATTGCCTAGAATTCTACAGGATGCCTAAGAGGTGCATATAGGTTTCCGGATGTGTGAGAAAATTCAGAAAAGTTGAGTAACATGCTCAGAAGCACAGAGCAAATCAATGCAGAATGGAAAGCCTGGCATGCTGACTTTTCATCCTGACATCTTCCCATTAATTCTCCCAGCACCCACATTGCCTCCACATCCAGCAAAGCACCTGGTGTGAGGCCCACCTAACTTCACTCCAACTCCCTGTGCTGTAGCACCCACTCTTCTCTCCTTGAGGTTTTCAGTTAACTTCCTCTGCCTCCCCTAGCATAGACCTCAGAATGACTTGGGAGGAATATTCTTTCAAATGAAAGAGGTTGAATGAAATCCTCCTGTATATGTTGTGTTGTTAAATATCTCCAGCATGATAAAATCATCCCAAATGTCACCAATCCCTGGAGGGACTTATTAATAATTAAACATTTTTAGTTCACTTAGGAATGCAAATTCCATTTCACAGGAGAATGTACACTAAATATGTCCATTATATTGAGGTTTGCAGCAGTATATTCTAGAGATCGCAGTTGGGTTTCTCCAGGACAGATGACAAAGTTAATACAGGTATCAGTCTTTCATAAAGACAGCAGAGGAGCCAACAGTGGCATCCTGGATTGGTTTATAGGGCTTGTGTTTATTAGCAGTGTTTATTAGGATGACTAATAATGGAAGAGGCGACTTGGCAGAGGAAGGGAAGGACTGGGGAGAGCTGGGAGAAGCCCAGGGAAACGTGATGATCTCAAAAACACAGGGAAAGGCAGGGCCCGGGGTCTATGGTGAAGGGTGCATTTGTCCCCATGCCAATTTTAAAGGTTTTTAAGGAATCAGCAAATAATAATGGCTTTAGTTCCAGAGCTTTAATAACTGCTACATGAGGCATAGATGTGGGGCTGTTATCTAATCTGTGTCTGTGTCTGAGCATCTGTGTGTGTCTCTCTCTCTGTCTTTCTCTCTCTCTCTGTGTCTCTCTCTCACCCCTGCCCTACCAACAGATGTTTCCATGACTTTACAGACACCTTTTTGGCTATACTGTTCCAGAAATCTAGGCTTACAGCAGGGTCTGAAAACTTCTGTGAACTTTCAGCAGAAAAAAAAAATGACCGTGGTTAAATTCTTCCACTTCCTTGTTTTCTAGACGGAAACTTGTGTCTCAAACCTCACCTCGTCTGTCCTCTCTCACTTACAGCAACTGTCAACCTAATAAAGAAGCCATAAATTTAGTCATAAGTGCTCCAACACAGGCTTAAAATCCTGTTACTAGGGTGGTCAGTGGGACAGGGAGTCATCAGGAAGTAAAAATAGCAACGACAATTACTGCTTTCGTGTGCAGAGGGACTCACTTGGTGCCTAAGGTGACAGCCAGGGCAAGACGCAGCAAAGAATGACTATGAAGAAAGGATTCAGCTGGCCTGGCAGCCTCTTAACTTCCAACTGGATGCTGTTGGGCACAAGGTCCAGCCAGTATCTGCAGGTCTGATTGATGCATATGTCTGGAGAGTTGCTTGCAAGTATTCTCAATAACCAATGCTTTCTGGTAGACCCAAGGTCCAGGCAAGAGGACTGCTGAGCAAAGAGTCTGACCATAGTCTCTGGAGAGAATTGGCATGGACAGAGAGGAAAGTGAGAAGAAATGGGGGGTCCGGAGCAGGTAGAGGGCTGCTTTTCAAGGAGTGGCCTTGGCAGAATGTGAAGGGGTGGGACAGGGTTTCCAAACAATCACTACACCAGCTTCTAAATGACAATGGTGTGTGTGTGTGTCATATTTCACTGGGTATGGAAGTAGGTGGTGAGTTTTCTCACACACATCACCAGCACCACCAGCACTACTACAGTCAAGAACCTGGGAGCTTGAAGAATTGGTTTGCTCTGCCTCTGTAAAAAAAAATCTAGAAAACTCTTAGATTCCTGGCAAGGCTAATCAATCAAACTTATCCTTATCACCAGGATGGATCCTATCGCCTGTGGCCCATATTTTGTTTCAGATAGAGACAGTGGGGGTCATATCAGATAAGGCATGGCTTTCCTTTTAGCAGGATTAACAGAGAACATGTATATGTGTATCAGGATTGTTAGCTGGTTCAGATGTTCTAATTTTTCACACTTGGGCAAAAGAAAAGCATCTTTGAAATTTCCAGGTCTCTAAACATAAAGCCAGATTTTCCAAGCTTACAGGAGTAAAGACAAACTCACACACTGCACAATTAAATTAATTGTGGTGGTGTTAATTGGTGGTTCCAAGAAGTCAGGGAGATCAAATGGGGCTGACTCAGCAAGTTAGTCTGAGATCGAAGGATCTACTGAAATGTGTGGGCTTCTGTAGACACCATCTTTATCAGTCAACTGTTCTCCACTCTAATGCACACAACTGCAAGGCTGTATGGCATCCACACAGTGGTGCAGCAGGAGCACTCTGTCCCTGCAATATATAAGCACTTTCTCATCCTCTTTCTTTGTCCCAAGTTTAATTTCTCTTTGGTCTCAATTTCTTTTTTTAACTGTCCTTATTCACTTGGATTAGTTTTTCTACCAATATTTACATAACTCACCTTTAAATGGGAAGACACTTAACATAGTTAACGCAACTCCTGCTGTCTGAGAAATATAAATTCACGTAGTAGTTCTTGGCCTTCTTCCTACAGTGATTATAGAATGAAAGGGACCTTTGAAATCATGTTAGTATCAAACATCTGCTTTGAGAACAGCATTAAATGATTTGCCCAAAAATCATGGGCAGAACTAGGAATGGAATGGTCTCCCTAGAGTCACTGATATTTCTTGTTTCTGTTATACCACAATGCCAACACTTTTATCCTCTTTACTCCTATGCAAATCCTGCTAGAGAAACTAATAGGCAACAGGATGTTAGCAATGCTATAGGAAGGACATGAACAACCCAGTCTATGCTCCTCCATACATTAGCCACAGGCCATTCGTACATACTTAAATTAAAATTAAACAACATGAAAAGTTGAGTCCCTCAGTAGCACTAGCTATTTCTTATGTTCTTGGTAGCCACAAGCACTGGAGATATGGAACATCTCTGTCAGAGCAGAAATTTTGAAATCCGAAGCCATCAGGATTTAATAATGATAAGCGCCATTTATTGAGTATCAACAGCTCAGTGAGCCTTGTCGTGTTTTATGCTATTACTTCATTTGAAATCTAAAATCACCTCCCAAAGTCTCATGTGCTTGCACAGTGATTGGGTCATAAAAGCACTATAGTCATAAGCAGGCTGATCCACTGGTGAGTTCACAGCTGAATGTGCTGCTAGAAGGTCCTCCTTCTGGCTGGAAGTAGGTCATCGCGGCTGTGACCCGTAAGGGTGTGTGCTTGTTCCGCTTTCCTTTGAGCTCTGCTTCCTGACAGCTGTGGGTTAATAACTCCCTTTTGCCAGGCCCTTGCACCACCCATTTCTGCTTTGGAGCCAGGTGTGCACTGTACCCATGGAAGCCATGAGCCAAATAAACCTTTCCATCTTTAAACTGTAGGTGTAGGTATCTTATCCTAGTAATGGGAAAGAGACTGAGATATTATCTTATTAATCTTCATAAAGCTTGTGAAATATTATTATTTGTATTTGATAGAGGAAGAAACTGATGCTTAAAATTCAAACTGCTTAAAAACAAACTGCAGGAATATGAACACATATGTGAATGAGGAGCTACAAAAACTGGTAACAATCTGACATCAACTGAGCACTTACTATGTTCCAGGCTTTGTTCTAACAGGTAGCACCATAGTCATCAAGTCAGAGCTAAGAGAGCTGTGTTGCTATCCTCACTTTATAGGTTAGAGAAGCTGAGAATCTCTCCCTTGGTTACCCAGCTGGTGCCTGATGGGGTCTGGATGGAACCTGGGTGGTTTGACTCTGTGACCCAGCGATGATGAATGATTGGCAGTTGCTTCTGTGGTGCCTAAAAAGCAAAGACTAACCTGTGGCTTCCGATTCCAGTCCTTGCCCAGATGGACAGTAGCCTAATGCCAGCAGTCAGATGCCTCTGGTTTGAAAAATCTGTTCAGTTTCTCTTTGCGGTTGGCCTGCAAGTGTTGCTGCTATCTCTGCCAAGCTGCTATGGCTACAGTCCTCATGGAAAAAGTACTTTGAAGGGTCCTCTGGCCCACTCCTTGGAGTTCCCCTACCTCAGCTCAGTGCAGAGCAACCTCAGGGCTTATTTTGTGTTCCCTCTGACACGGCCAGCACACTGCCATCCCCATGACCTTGGTGGACTGCTGCCTGCCACAGCTTATTGGTGAATCTTTCATACCTTTTCACGGAAAGCAGGTCTAAGAAGTGATCCATGTGAACTGGCTCAAGACATTCTCTGTGTTATTTGTGGCACTGCTCTGTACATTTTCATTTAATTTGGTCTAGAACCCGTTGCCATATGAGCACCATATTCTACCAGTCAGCCTTATCAAGATATGCTGAAAATGTTGGGGTTTATTTGTCCATTGCTTTGATAGTTCTAGGCTATTACTCCCATCTGAGAAGTGAGGTTTTTTGTTGTGTCTTTGTGGTATGATCCTTTGGCTTTCATTAGGATTTTCACTGTGTGGGTTAGAGTTAATCTTGGTCAACTTTCTGACTTTTCACATCTTTGTCAATATTATATCTTTGAAAGATGAGTGATGACTGGGGATTTAGCCCAGCGGTTCTGGGGTCTGCCTTGCAAGCACAAGGTCCCGAGTTGGATTCTGGTATCACATACCACGATGCCAGGCAGGTGTGGTGGCTCACAGCTGCCATCCCAGCACTTAGAGGCAGAGGCAGGAGGATTGCTGTGAGTTCGAGGCTTGCCTGGCCTACATAATGAGCTCAGGGCCAGCCTGAACTACAAAGTGAGACCCTGTCTCAAAAAAAAAAAAAAAAAAAAGGAAGAAAAGAAAGATGGGCCAAAATCCTTGCAGGCAGTTTTAAGAAGGGCAGCTTAACAGTCACAATGGGAAAATATTCATAAATGACTCAAAGAACATGTCTTGTGGATGAAGCTGGAAATGTCTCTCTTAGACCAGGACATTTAGGCTTCTTTATATATTCTAGAAAAATATAAATACTCATGTAAGCCTCAAACTATCTGTGATGTGGGGAATACTGGCAGATAACAGGCAGAATCTTTCGAGATCTCAGCTCTTTTAACCAGGTCAATAACTGACCATGTGTAAGGCAACTCTTATTACCAAGGACTTTTGTAAAATCAGTGGATATAGGACATGTCTTCTATGAAAGTACTCCAAGAGTCTCACCCAGCAGTCAGGACACATGGCTGGCTTGCAGGGCATAAATAACTTTATTGTGCATTTCCTGGTTTGCTGGGACACTGCCTGAACTTTGCTACAGTGAAAAAGTGGTGGAAAATGTGTGGGGCTATCTTATCTGTCTCCAGTTTTTTCCCCTTTGGAAAGAATGATAAACTTGAAATTCTTGCAGTCTGTCCTTGACATCCACATAAGAATGATAAATACAGCTTCTTTCTTCTCAACTTGAAAATTTCTTTGGGCCTAGCATTGCAACTATAACTCATGATTTCAGTTCCAGTTTCCTGAAGTTGGAACAAGTTCTTATTTCAAACAAAATCAGCACTGATACTTCAAGAGGCAGCCTCTTCCCTTTACAGGAGAGACTCACGTACATGCCAGTTGCACAGAGAATGTTGTGAAGGAGACTTAAGAACTGGTTGGGTGGCCAGACCAGATTACCCCTTCAAACTCTGTCAGCCTTTGATGCTGTCACATTCTCCACTCTGTGACTGTCTGTATCTGTAAGGTTCGACCTTTCAGCAGTCTATGCCTTCTTAGGGTCTCTGCTTATCCCTCCCCGCTCCAAGAGTAACAACACTACTCTGGTTAGCATAGACTTTAAAAAAAATATTGTTCAGATGTTAATGCAAATGTGAAAGAGCATACACGATATTATTCTCCGTTTCCAAATCTACTTAATTTTTTTTTCCCAAAGTATATGCAGTTTGCAAATCTATCTGTACGGTGGGTATCTGTCAACTTTTTTATCCATCATAATATATACATAATTAGTATATACAGGCACTTAAAGTTTTTTAGTGTTTGCCTGAATGAATGAACATTAAACCAGGTTAAAGTCTACACTGCAGAATTTGGGGGTTGGGAGACAAGCATAGGGATAGTCTACTCCATTGTTTTGCAGAGAGTGTAAATACTGTACCTCCATTTCCTTCTTTTCCTTACTGTACAAGGTCAGTTGTTGAGGCCTGTGAATTTCTAAGCTCTCTCTCTCTCTCTCTCTCTCTCTCTCTCTCTCTCTCTCTCTATATATATATATATATATATATATATATATATATATATATATATATATTTGATTGGGTTACATGTTGGTACTTGTGTATTATATCATATCATCAGAAATCCCAGCCACAAAACATTTTTGTTTGTTCTTTAAAGAACACCCAGGGCTCGAATCTCTATCGAGAGCTTATCTGTTTCTTTCCAGTTCATTTGGAATAATCTTAGGCCCCAGATTCCAAGCTCTCCCTCAGTGCTGTCTGTCTGCGGTGGGCGGATCCTTGAGGTCTCCCTCTGGCCCTGTGGGTGGAAAATGACCCTGCCTGTCTGACTTGTGGTCACTGTGGTGACCTCTCTGGGGGGCGGGCGGGGGCCGGTCACACTGAATGTGATAGGGCCAAAGCGAAAGCCACTGGTGACCACACGCATGAGGAAGACAGAGGGAGGGAAGCAGGGTCCTGAAAATAGGAATCGCATCAAAAAGCAGAAGACGGGCTGATAGTACCTGGAGGCCTCTGCTCAGGAATGCTGTGGCGCTCTAACAGGAAAAGCGGCAGTGCCATGTTCTTCTGTAAAGTATGAGTCGCTTACAACTGCTCTTCCCAAAGAGAACCTTGTGGGTTGTGGCTAGCCCTGTTTTCCATTTTTATCTAGATGTCTTCTTCAGCACAGGGAAACCATTTTTTCAAGGATCGCAGTATCATCACATTAACAATAAGATAAACAAGCTTGACAGAAATTCACGGAAAACGGTAAATGTGGTCATTGCAGAGTGTTGGGCCAGGTGGTCCCTTTTGGATCTCGGTTAAAAAGCAGTTCCAGCACTTGCGTGTGCTCTATCACTTGTTCACCTTAAATAAATATTTCTGGTTCTAAAAATATAGCAGGGGTAAAACTTTCTGGAAAAAATGGAAAACGGTGACTCAGTATCACATCAAAACTAAGAGATGAATTTCAGGGGATCAGGATGGTGTTTAAGAAGTGGAGTTTTGCTGATAAGCTACCTTCATGACAGCCCTGGTTCTAGAGTCTTGACGTTCTTTCCAGCCCTGGGCCTCCGGCCGAACCCATAAACACCCCGACATCTTAGATGTGGTTAAAAGCACGAGTTAACCATACTGAGCGGCAGGGAACTTGAGGAAAGGATAGGGTTTCAAGTAGCATCTGGGGGCCTAGACATAACCTGGTAATTTCTTCTAATTCTGTTTGAGTTAAACACGCGATTCCAAAGTGGGCCCGATGAGGCAACACGCCAGGCCCTGCCGAGAGGGCTGGTGCCCGAGCACCCAGCTCCCCACTTTGGGGGACACAGAGTCAGCAACACATTTCTGTGTGCGGGTAAAAGGTCTTGGAAATGACCAGGGAGGCTTCGGAAGAACTCAAGTGGTGCCATCACTGCGTCCTTCACACCAGTCCTCGGAGCAGCCTGGCTCTGTGCACTTCGGGCCACGGCCACGCTGCGGCTTCTGTCACCCACCTAAGGATTTCCACATCTACCGCGAAGACAGGAGGCGGCCCGCGCCGACAAGGCCTCGCCTTCCGCGCTCAGCCTTCCCCGCGGCCTGCCGACACAGGCACATCCGGGCAGACGAGCTCACAACAAAACCAAAGGCGGTGAGGCTGCTGGCAGTTTTGCACCTGGGCCGAGTGCCAGGATGGATTCTGGGGAGAAGGCGCGGGCAGCAGAGGATGGCCCTGCTCTCTCTCTCGACCCTCTGCCAACAAATGTCAGCCTGCTGCTAGCACAGTACCCAGCGACACCCTGGAGATCCCCCCAGGTCCTCTGTGGCTGCGGCCTTTCCGGGGCAGATTCCAGGTCCGACCTACTTGACCCCACCAGAGCTGGCCAGATGAAGGGGCAGCACCCCGCTCAGCCCGCCCGAAGCTTCGCGGCTCTCTTGAATGCTGCTGTGGAGTGCACTAAGCAGGCCCACGGCTCAGGAATCAGGGGTGCTTTGACTGCCCCTCTGTGGTCCAGGACCTCCATGAGGCCAAGAGGTTGGCCAGGGAACGGGGACACGGAAGGGGCAACGAACGAAGGATCTGCTTCCCAGATGCCTCCCCGCTGAGGCCGGCGAGCTGCTGCCGGTCAATGGCAGGAGGCTGCGGCTGCTGGATCCCTGGAGCCCCCTTTGGCTGCCTGAGCGTCTCATGACGGGACCTGCTCACAACGGGACAAGTACTCACCTGTCCCCTCAAGGCGCCATTCAAGAGAGCAAGGTCGAAGCCACGTGTCTTGTATGAACTATCCTCAAAGTCACACTGTCATTTTGTGACATTCACTGGAATGTGTGGCTAGCCCTGCTTCACGGTGTGTGTGTGCGTGTGTGTGTGTGTGTGTGCATGCGTGCGTGTGTGTGCGTGTGTGTGTGTGTGTGAGAACTGGACAAGGCCAAGGGTTCCAAGAGGCAAGAGCTGTTGGGCTCATCTTGGAGTCTGGCACCACGGCTGCCTGCCCCAACCTGAACTCCAAGCGCTCCACAAATCTGCTGCCCAAGGAAATGCTTGAGCCGCCTTCTAGACAAGGGCAGAGAGCTCCTGATTTCTGCCTGCTAGGCAGGAGGCCCTCAGGGCCACCCGGCAGCCACTGCACTTGTGCTTGGGGTGCAGTGAGCATGGGGGGACGCTCAGGAGTCACCAGTCAGCCAGATGCACGTCATGGCTTAGAACACAACTTCAAAGCCAGCCCCACCGAGGAATCTCGCCGGTGGAGGACGGCTCTAAAATGGGCGTGTGTCCCCGCACGAGTTAATGACGCTGTGTAAGTGTCTGAGTTATACCCGAGAAGCCCTGGAGAGAATGTGGTCTCACTGGATTTCTGCTCTTTTCCTGGAGGGGAAATAACCTTGCTGACTCAGCTGGGAGTACAGAGGCTAATTGTTAGCATTTGCTGGTGTCACCTTTGGTGGATATCTGTGGAAATCCCAGAGAACTTCGACTGTTTTCTGCAGGACAGTCCAATGGATGCCAGGGTTGGTGGTGGATGCCTGTGATCCTACCACTCTGGGAGGCTGAGGCAGAAGGGTGTAGCTTCTCCTAGTAAAGGCCCTGGGTTCAATTCCCAGCACCACTACCGTCATCATCAACAACGACAACAACAAAAAGTTAAATCTAATTTTAAATTTACGGAAAAGAGAGCACATGCTAGGCCCTTTACAAGCATGGCCTTTGTCCCAGATTTTAGAGAGGGCCTGAAAGACTTGCCTGGCTTCTCAGCTAAGGACTGAGGGAGCCAGGACTCCCGCTGGGTGCTTGTGAAGCCACGGAGACTGTCCACAGAGAAGTGGGCGTGCATCATGGAGAGTGGGTGGCAGGGGAGGGAGGACAGGAGGCCTCACGCGGCCCTGGCAAGGAGGGTTGGAGGGCTGGGGGTGGGATCCGGCTGCGCGAACCCGCAGGCCGCCCTGTCGGTAATGACAGCTGCTCCAGCGGCCTGCTGCCAAGTTAGGCACCACTTGAAAACCTCCCCTCACCACGCCTGACTTTTACAGCAGCCTCGAGGGCCGGGCCGGAGGCTGGAGGCTGGAGGCCCGGCGACCTCCTCAAGGTCAGAACGGGCGCGGCGCTCACGGCCCACCCGGCCTCAGACTCAGGGCGCGGACAGGTTGGGGGCGACAGCGTGGCGCGCTCATCTGGCGGCAAGTGACAGCGCCAGCCGCCGCTGGGGAAGGGGCGAGGCCCGCGGGCTTCTCCCACCGGCCCAGGCCCCGGACTGTGCCTCCCATCCGCGTTTTCTTCCCCCGGACCCAAGTCCCCGCGGAGTATGCCCTGTTCGCTGGAGGAGGGGGCGGCGGGGCCTCCCGCCTGCGCTGCCTTCGTGCGCCACCTACCGGCGGCCGGGGCACAGCGGCGCCCGCCCGCCCGCGCTGTTCCTAGGCAGATCTTGATCTCCGCGGACAATAGACAATGGGATTTTTTTTTTTTTGGAACAGTGATTTATTTTGGAGGGTGGGGATTAGGAGGAGGGAGGGAGGGAGAGAGAGAGGGAGGGAGGGAGGGAGGAAGCAGCAGTGTGTCATCGCTTTAGAAAAAAAAATCTCTGTTCTATCATTGTTTCAGCATATCCATTATATTGAGGACAAAAGAATCCCGTTCTGGAACAACAAAGCCAAGGGAAATGTTTTCTGTGGCTGACATTTAATTGTGTGCACAAGGTGGTGCATTATCGCGGGGCGATTGTAGAACGGAGTAGGACGCAGCTTCGGTTCAGATGTGAGCTCTCTTACACGTGCCCCGTTTTATGCTGCCTCTCACGGCACTCTGTTTTGTGTTTCTCTGTAGTCTCCCAGCCCACAGCAAGGTTTCCGTGTGGGTTATTTTCACACTCACTCCCGAGGGCTTGTCTTTTACAGCTAACCCGGATAATCACGGTTTGCCCCCCTGACGGAAAGGACCCTAATTTCTCCAAGGTGTTAGGGACCTTGGAGACTACTTGGCCCAACCCTCTCATTTTACAGTGGAAGAGGAAGGGCATCCACACCAGGAACCCTTGGAGATGGAGGCAGGAGCAGAAGGTCTGTGGCCAGGGCTCCTGCACCTGCAGTTCCCCGTGAGCCACGTGGCCCCAAGACGGGTGAGACTTTGGTCAGAGGTGGAAGCTTTCTGGCTGGGTACAGTTCCTTTCCTTCTCCTTTTACTCCACCTCCTCGGCACGGCGAAGTGGGGAACATTAATGTCACCTGCGCTCATTTATTTCATTATTTCGCTATGATAAGTTGCTATTCAGAACCCATCGCCACCATCTACAGCTTCCAGAGGAGACCTGTCTGGGTGCGCAGCTAGAGCCGCGCCTTGATCCGGGTCAGCTTAGCTCCTGGGACAAATGAAGGAGAAGTGTCTTCTGTCTTTGGGGCCCCTGCTCAGATGCCTCTCGGAGGTAGTTTGCCCAGGGTGAATTTGAATAATACACATTTCCTTGGAAGGCTGCGGAGAATCCTTGGGGAAGATACAGGTAGCCCGATCTCGCTGTGAAACAGAGACGTTCTCGCTATGCTACTTGCTAAAACATCTTCCAGCCGACAGCAAGCTTCCCCTTTAAACTCTCGGTGTATCACACCGACCCAGACTGCAGAATCTGAAGTCTGAGATGAGAAACTCCGTAAACATCTCTGCGTATCCAACAGAAGTCAGTGGTCACAGCAGCCGGCTAGTTTGAAAGGTTGTTACATCTGTTGAAAGCAAACAGACCAATTTCACAGCCCGCGGACAAGTAGACAACAAGCGGAGAAGATCTCCAAACAAAAGATCAGAACGTCCCCCTAACTCTCTTTAAACTGTCTTCGAAAAGCACAGCAGAGGGGAAAACATG
>PVIC010028620.1:0-23073 GCA_004025085.1 Thryonomys swinderianus
AGGCTGGCCCTGAGCTCACTATGGTGCCCAGGCAAGCCGCCGCGAACTCAGCAATCCTCCTGTCTCTGCCTCCCGAGTGCTGGGATGACAGGCGTGAGCCACCACGCCCAGCATTATATGTGGTAACCGGGGATCGAACTCAGGTCCTTACGCTTGCGAGGCAGGCGCCGGAACCACTGAGCTAACCCTCCGGCCCTTGGTGGGGAATTTTTAAATTGTTGGCGGTTCTAGATTATATGGTTTCAGATGGGAAATTTTTACTCTTTAAACTGGACTAAAACTAACGTGATTAACAAAACCAACAGGCCTATTAAGAGCTTTGAATTTGTGGGGCAGCCTGCCCACTTTTCCTGTAAGTTTAATTTCTGCTTCTGGGGTTTCTATAGCTCCCAACTGATGGCTTGCTGGGTCCCAGGAAGGAAGAAAGTATGCCAGAGAACATGGCCTCGGCAGTAAAGGGGCCCATTGGGCAGGTTTGTAGGACCATGTTCAGGTTGAGGCAGTGTGGGGTGTGATGACAGCACCCTAGATGCAGAGGTATGCCTCAAAGCAAGCCCCGGTCCAACACGTGTACATTTGCACTCTTAATCGGGGCTCAGCTAGACAGCTCATCACAGAAGTTTAATCGGGTAAATGGCAAGTCCTACACTTCGGCCTGGAACCTATCTGCCCAAGAGTAACATGGGAGACAGGTGCTTGAGAACAAACTAGGGGTTGTTAGTTGTGTGTCACTGTGGTGTGATCTAGTGGTGAGGAGGGCCTGCCAGCAACACAGGCCCCACCTCTGGCTGCTCTGCAAGCCATGGCCTCAGCATGAAGGTGGAGATGCTTTTGCTGCCCCAACACATGATGCTCAATTTTCACTAGTCACATGACAAACGAGGGTCTCTAGGGTGGGGGGAATAGGGTAACGAGAAGGCTCATGATCATCGCCATGCAGCGGGTGGCATTGCCATTCTGGAACTTGAATCCAGGGCTCCCGACCCTGACTTCAGAGATTTTTAGTGAATTCTTGTGCTAGACTCTGTAGGTGGTATGTCTGCTGCCTACTGAGCTCCAGCCTTAGATTTGTTCATTAGGATTCCTCTGAGTACACTGATGTATGTGCTCTGAGAGTTGGGAAACATTTGAATAGAAAGCAGAGACCCTATTGGCTGTCTATATGTGTGGGGTACCTCTTCTAACTTCCAGTGCCCAAGAGCTACCCAGCAGAAATACTCTCTCATAAAAATCAGTTTCTTAAATGATTATGAAATGAACTTCATAAACAACCAGGGACCTCTTAATTGTTCTAAAAGATAAGTGCTATTAAAATAATGCCTTTTGGGTTCACCAAGGATGTATCACTAAAAGGGCTTTTCTATACTTTAATTTCACTGCAATACAAAAAAAAAAAAAAAGTTGGACTCTTTCCCCTACATCTTCTCCACAGCTCTCTCACACTTGCTTTGTATAAATGAAAAAAGATGAATGTTGGGACCAGCATGACCAGACTGAATGAATGGGTGGCTGATTGGATGAATGAATCGCAAAGTCTTGGCACAGAAGTGTTTATTTGGAGTGTTTGTGAATGCGTAATCAACCAGACCCACAGTCAAAGAATGGTAATGGATGACATTCCGTTACAAAACCTGCCATGCTGTGGTCTGAAACGCATCATAATAGCATGCCTTTCAAGCTCTAGCTGTTTGAATCCTTAAATTCCTGATATTTGTTGGTATTTGACCCTAAAATGGAGTTAAGCATTTATCCTTGAAGGGATTCAAGCAGGAAAGATTACTGCAGCTGTAGAGGTGCTAGTGGTTTGGATTTAGAAGAAAAAGTTCAGAAGACAAACACAACGGCCAAAGTCAAGCTTGGGCAGAGCTACACCTCCATGCTTTCTGGCTGGTTCAGGATCTCCTCAGATGAGCAGAACTGACTGTGGGTAACTGAGCAAACTGGAATAAACCTGAAACAGGACTTTGGTCATTTCCCAGAAGCTCCTTTCTCCCAGTCAACTAACACCCAACTTATGTGACCCCCACAATTGCAAGCTCCAGCTATGCTTTCCATCTGACTCAGAGAAGGGAGTTTTGGTTAAGAAAAGATGTCTTACTTGCCTGGAATGAGCATTTGGCTTATAGGATGGCATATCCTGGAGCCACCAGTCAAATGACTTCCATATACAACCTGCTTGGGACTTGGCAGATTTGCCCCTGCTCAGGATACATCGCAGTAGTGGAACTTCCCGCATGATCAGCTGGCTGTGTGCAAAAGATCGCTCTTGCCTATTTATCATGCCATCCAGCTGAAGGGCTGCCTGTAAAATTGTATTTGTCTCTAATGCTGCTTGCATGCATCTTGTTGACTGTTCTCGGAGGGAAGTGTCTGGGAACCATTTCTGAAATGCACAGCGATTTTCCCACTTTCTTTGGAAGCCGGAAGCATTGTTGCCAACTCTCAGTGGATAAATATCTTGAATATTAGATTGTTTCCTCCAAAGCTGATGGTAGCAGCCTTCACTGTTTTCTTTCATTTGCGAAATACCAGCTAAAATATTTTCAAAGAAGTATTTCCAAGAATGGAGAGAATTGATTTCATCATAATGAGCACTGAAAGCATGTTTTTTCTCCCATCAGCCAGGATTTCACTTGGAGTCTCTAAGGGCAGCACTAAGGTTTTTTCCTATTATTCAACATCCATCTAAAGTGTTGAATATATTAAGGAAGACAACTTAATTGTGAACTCTTCACAAATCTTTTCCTCCCTTTTCTTATTAATGGCTATTCTGATTTTTTTTTTTCTTCTAATGCACTGCTACTTTTTTGGCCATTTGTTGGGCAGCCTCCCCTCCTCTTCCCACACCCCACCTTCTTAGGTACTTTCCTTTGTTGGACCTACCACAATTATAACAGGGAGCACGGGTACAGACCTGTGGGGACATGTGCTCGCCATGGCTGGTGAAGTGTCCACATCTCTCTCTTAGTTGTGCCTTTATTCTCTCTCTCTCTCTCTCTCTCTCTCTCTCTCTCGCTTGCTCGCTCGCTCGCTCGCTCGCTCTTTTTGAGACAGGGTCTTGCTTTGTAGTTCAGGCTGGCCCTGAGCTCACTACGTAGCCCAGGCAAGGCTTGAACTCAGCAATCCTCCTGCCTCTGCCTCCCTCTGCCTCCTGAGTACTGTGATGGCAGGCATGAGCCACCATACCAGGCAACTTTCTCTCTCTTTTCAAAACAGTTTGGGCTCTGAGGTTGATGAGTGATTCTAAGCATTGTCCTAATTAAAGACACAAGGCTCTGAACCCCTTTGCTTGCTTTGCTTACAAGTGGGAAGGATATCATTAGTATTTTGTTTAATTTGGCAAGAGGGGACCTCAAACTTAACCTCACCCCATTAGGGATCTGGAGCCAGTCTCGGTTCTTTCCACTAGCCATGGAGAGGAAGTCTGTTTGTGTGCTCTGGCTGGCGACTCATAATAGGTAGATGACCTTAGAAGAAAGCTAGTCACCAGTGTAGACATGTTGCCAGCTGGCAAGCTTTGTAGGGTCCTCCAGGCCAAGCTCTTTAGTGTGCTAAACTTTAGAGAGGGTTAGTACTGGCCTGTCTGCCCTGTCAGGGAGACCTTGAAATTCCAATGACGCCAATACTTGTTTGAGGAGAGGCAGTCACTCGATGGCATAGGAGGCTGCCTCACAAATTTACGAGGCTTCTTCCACCCAGCACCTTTCAGAATGTAGACCTGAAGAAAAACTGCTCCGAGTGTCTTCCTTCACATCTAGCCTGCTGGTATCATGCGCTGGTTTGAGATCCAGTGAGCCTGACTTCCAGAGCCAGCTCTTACCATCCATCACTAGCGAGTGCTCCTAGCCAAGTCTCTGACTCGGTTTTACTAATTGTGCCAGAGGGAAGTAGCACCATGTAATCTCTAGTTTCTCCTTTCGGTAGTAACTTCCAGGATTCTAGCCATGGTCGATTGAGTGAGGGGAGAACACAAAGGGGTCACTCAGTTCAGCTCCGGCACTGGCTCCAAGGGAGCGCCCACCCTCAGCACTGCCCATCACACAGCTTCTCTGTCCAAAGGGCGTTCAGATCAAAGGTCCCCTTTGGTCCTCACATACACCCTGTGAGGGGAGAGAGCAAAAGAGATTGGTTCCCTTTGGTAGATGAGGAAATGGAGGCCCAAGGAGGTCAAGCGCCTAGTGGTTAGGAGTGGACCCCACATTGCTTGGCTCTCACCCCATGTTCAGTCCACTATTGTCCCTAGACCATAATCTAAAAGCAGCTTGCAAAGCTTTCCCTGCCTGTCTCTGTTATCACTGGCAACTGGGCCCAAGGATAATATGTTTACAAACTATTTCTGTACTCCAAGTGACTGCTTGCTCAAATTGCTACAAAACCAGTTTCCAACATTTTCTTCCCTCCTTGGTCAGCATTTCTGGTTATTCCTGTATGACAAATCTAGGGACATATTGTTTTAAAGATCATTTCCAATGGTGGGGAGAGTCTTTTCTGTGGCTTTTAGGACCACAGTTGATCAGTGGGTAGGAACATAAAAGAATATACACCATCTACTGTCATTTACCTTGCCAGTCAGCCAGACAGACATCCAAAGGCCAGTTGGGACGTCAGGCCAGTTTAACAAGCAGGTATGGAGATCACTGATGCCCACTGTTACTACTGAAAATAACTCCAACCATAAAGTGGAGGACTTTTTGCCCAGGGCCTTTAGTATTTGGTGCTTTCTGAGAGAGAGAGACAGACAGACACAACGAGACACACAGAGAAACAGAGACAATGAGGCTGTGTGCCTGTGTCCTTATACACTGGACCCTTGATTTATGAACTCAGTTTGTTCAGGAGAGCTAATTATGACTCAAGTTGATCAGCTGAAGGCTTAGGCTCCCCTACACAGACTTCAAAATCTTTCTCCTGATCTCAGTGTCCTTAGAGAGACATTGGCCCAGGGTTTCTCAATGACCCCACACAGGAAAAGATGTTGTTATGTTCCTTCCAGAACTCTTTAAGGGTTTCATCTGTATCTGAGACCATCTGGAAGTGCAAGTGCAAAGCATTCGGATCATAACTCAAGACTTTGGTTGTAAGTTTTAGCTAAAATTCTGGTCATAACTCTAATTGTTCATATGTCAGGCCAGTCATAACTCAAGGGTCCATTGTACGACTGTGTATATGTGTATGTGTTCACTTGTGAATAGGAAGGTCTTTAGAAGACCCCGGAATGGTTTCTTATCACCCTCCAACACAACCTCAACTTTCATGATCAGTTATAGAAAAGTTTAGAGGAGCTAAGCTTGTGGGCATTTATTACATGAGAAATTAGCACATGGATTGCCTGGCCCTCTGGTTTGGACTGCCAGTTCAGATTCAAGGCCTCTTTCAAATCTCCAAGTGTACAATATTTGCAGTCTAGGAAAAGATGGTGCTAAGGAAGTCCAACAGTTGGTTATCTTTTTCAAGAAATGGAATCTTCCAAACCCTCAACCTCACATGACCTTAAAGGCAAGTTGTGCTATAGTGAAGCATGTGCCAAGATCAATGTTGCCTCTGCCATTCTAAGATGGTCTCAGTCTGCCCTTATTTTTTGATGTCTGAGTCTAGAAAACTCTGTACTCTGTTCACCATAATAAAGGTTTACTCTGTATTGTTCTGTTTCAGAGTCTAATAAAAATTTTCCCAGCATGGCCAATTTGAGAAAGTTTGCTCTCAATGGAGTTACTGATTTGTACAATTCTTGGCTTTTGCTTAATTTGCAGGATATAAACATTTTTTCCTCCAAAAACATAAAAGATGTTATTTTATCCTTTCTCTACAAGAAGCATCCTTCTAAAATCCCAGATTTGAGTAAGGAGTGATAACAATCTAGACTTGATAAAAACAACTTTATTTCTGTTCTTTTAAGGTGAAAAATATTCCACAATTTGTTAAACCATCCATCCATCCACTGATGAACATTTGGGCTATTCCCACTTGGGGCTATTATGAGTAGTTCTGCTTAAACATTCATGCCCAAATTTTGTGCGAATACATGTCTTCAGTTGTCTAGAATATATATCCAGGAGTGGAATTACTAAACTCTATGGCCACTCTATGTTTAGGTGTTTTCCCTAACAGCTGTACTGTTTTACATGCCCACCAGCAATGTGTGAGGGTTCTAATTTTGCCACATCTCTTTCAGCTTTTTAAAGTCAACTTTTCAAAACAAAAAGTGACACTTTAGAATATTGATATATTTATTAGCACAAGACTATAATCATATGCCTTGCAGTTTTTTCTTGGTGTCAAAACATTCTTTTCAAATATTCAGAAATATTGAACAATGTGCTATGCATTGATAAGCTCACTTAGACTACAGTGCACCAAATCATCCAGGCTGTAGTTTGGTGACTCCTTGAAAAGGTTCTAGTAAAGCCCTTCACTTGAACTGGACTCTACCCTACAGATCCATTCAGCACATGTTCCTGAATCACTATTATACAGTATGCTGTGAACACTCTGCGGCTGTGTTACATGAAAGGTGCTTCTTTCCCTCAGAGTTTAGTCTAGGAGATGAGACAGGTTCTAGACAAATACCTGCTCCCATTAGCAGGGAAGGAGAGGGAGCACCTGAACACTGGCTTTTTCTAATGTGTCTTATAGGCTTGTTGGAAAGGCAACGAAATGCCCTATGTGAACTGTTGAGCCTAATTCCTGCTTCATAGCAAGAGTCAAATAGTAGCTATTTTATTTCTATATAGAACTTTGCATTTTACACATAGGGAGGCTGAATTTCAAAGTTTTGGCCACTTTTCTGGAGTCCCACAACTCATGTCTTCTGAAAAGCCAAACATCCTGGCTCAGGCTGTACATACTGGGCTCCAAAGCCTAGGGTGTACTGCCATCTAGAAACCTGCTCTTAAGCTTTGTTGTCCCTTACATCCAGCCCCAGGGGCTCACTGCCTCTTATCACCTTGCTTCCTTGGACCAAGGTATCCTATTTGACCCACATCTTAGTATAACAGCAAGACTGCTATTGGCAGATAGTAATTAGTAACAATTACCCATGTCCCTTGTAGCAGGATGATCTATTTAGAGCCCGAAGTGGTCCCAAATGGCCATGATTGTGACAGTGGGCTGATGGTTCTACTGTTCATCCAGTGTCCTCTGACTATCCGTGGCTCTGTACTTCCCCCTACCCTCTAGGCTGGACACTTAGAGGGTAGGTGTAGCTTGACTTCTTGGTATGTATAAGCCAAGTCCCAGACATCGAGTCAACACATCTTCTTTCCCTTGCTTCTAGCCCTGGACCCAGCCAGTAGCCAAGGATGGTGATTGTGGTAGTAAGTGAGTAAGCAACTACTTTAGGCCAGAGAATTGAGCCTTTGTTTAGAAATCTATGGCCAATACCCCCAACTTGTCCTTTACATTGGCTCTGGTAGCCACAAAGGGGCAGAGCATGAGATCAATAGAGTGGAGTCTTTAAAAGCTAAGCTAAAACAGCTTTTTTTCTCCTTTCTTTTGGGCTGAATGGGCAGCTTGTTTGATCTTGATAGGTTTTGTGTTGCCATCCTGAAAGGAGATCTGGGCCCCCTACACACTGACTGGAGATTCTAGGACCAGGGGTTAGTGATGGCTTTTGTGGTACCTTGGGCCTCATTTCCCCACCTTCTTTTGGGCACTCGGTACTTTACATGTCATTTTGTCTCTGCTCAATTGTTTCCGAACCCTAGTATTTGAATGAGATCAGAGCTGAGGTTTCAGGCTTGGACCCTGAAATGTCAGTGAGAGAATTGAGTGGGGATTAGTTTTTAAAAAATAAAAAATGGGTACAAATGTCTGAACACTGCTTGAAGAAAGAATGCACTATAGGAAGTGTCCTAGAAGCAAAAAGTAGAGGCAGTGTCTCCATGGATCTGGACCCTGAACTCTTTGTTGATAGCAGTTAAGATACAGGCACAGAACAAAAAGGCCCCGTATATCCTGCACACAGTTTCCCTCAAGCTTGCACAACAGTACCATCTCAAAACCAAGAAATTGGTATTGATACAGGTTTTTGTACACTAATCTGAAAATTTTATATTGACTATTTTATATTTTAAATTTTTAGATATAAATGTTCATGTCTCTGGATAAATACCAGGGAGTACAATTGCTGGGAGTTGCATGTTTAGTTTTTTAAGAAACTGACAAGCTGTTTTCCAGAGTGACTGTACCACTTAGCATTCCCACCAGCAATGGATGAGTGACCCAGTTTCTCCACAGCTTTACTAGCACTTACTGCTATCACTATTTTTTAGGAAGACCACGATAAAATTCACATGGCAATCCAGTGGCATTTAGGACACTCATAATATTATGCAAGTCCCTAAACCTTTTGCAACACCCCAAAATAAAATGCCATTCTCATTAAGTGGTCCTCATTTTCCTCTTTCCTTTGCCCCTAGCAACAACCACTCTGCTCTCTGTCTCTATAAATTTACCTGGTTCTGGACATTTCATATTAGTATAACTAAACAATATGTGGCCTTTTTTGATTGGCTTCTCTCGCTTAGCATGATGTTTTCAAGTGTCATCCATTTTATCACTTAAATCAGTACTTCATTCTTTCTTAAGGATGAGTAACCAAAATTTTATTTGTCCATTTATGCTTTCATGGGCATTTGGATTGTAGGATTTTACTTTTGTTTATTGTAAATCATGTTGCCGTATTTGTGTAAAAGTATGGGTTGAATAGCCATTTGCAGTTCTTTGGGGTATATAACTAGAAGTACAACTGTTGGGTCAAATATTAATTATATGTTTAACTTTTTGCAAAATCACCAAATTGTTTCCACAACAGCTGCAACTTTTTAATTACTACCAGTGAAGTATGGGGTTTCCAATTTCTCTACATTCTGGACAACACTTATTTTCCGTAAATTTTTGTTAGTCCTAGTGGATGTGAGGTGACATTTCCTTGCGGTTTTGATTTGCATTTCCCTAATGACTAGTGATACTGAGCATTCTTTTTTTTTTTTTTTTTTTTTTTTCTTTTTGAGACAGGGTCTCGCTTTGTGGTTCAGGCTGGCCCTGAGCTCACTATGTAGCCCAGGCAGGCCTTGAACTCAGCAATCCTCCTGTCTCTACCTCCCGAGTGCTGGGATGAGCCACCATGCCCAGCCTGAGCATTCTTACATATGCTTCCTGGCCACTTACATCTTCTTGGCAGACTTACAGTACCTATTCAAACTCTTTATTAACTTTTTTATTGTTCAGTTCTGAATTAGTTACTTTCTCATTGCTAAGACAAAATACCCAACACCCAAAGCTAAAGGAGGGAAGGTTTAGTTGGCTCACAGTGTGTAGAGGTTTGAGTCCATAGCCATGGCTCCAAGGCAGGGAGGCATGGCAGAGGGGCCTCCCAGAGGAGAAACCATCTATGGCATGGCTGACAAAGGGCCGCAGGCAGCACAAGCAGCAGAGAGCCTGCCTTTCCCTTTTTCCCATTGAGGCCAGAAACCTTTTGAGTGGTGCCACCTATTTCCAGGATGGGGTTTCTGTCTTCAGTAAGTCCCTTCAGCCACACCCAGAACTGTGCTAACTCCAATCAGTGGACTCATTTAGTTCCACACATCCTTAATCCCACTCTCACACACCATACATTCAGCAAACTCCAGAAAGCCTACCTATGAGTGCTTGAGGCTTTGGGGACACATCTAGGTGAAAGCCACAAGTTCTGTCTGGACATCAGATCCTTCACATCCAAAGTTGTGATTTATCTGTACTTTATTCTAAGAGTTTTTTAGTTTTACTTTTCATGTTTAGCTTGTTGACCCATTTTAAGCTGATTTTTCTATACGGTTGGAGTTAGAGATCAAACTTTATTCTCTTGCATGTGGATACCTATATTAGGCAGTTTGGGGTGTTTATGCTTTTAGAATAGTTGGTCCATTTAATTTAAATATCCATGTTTATATATGCAAAGTTGCTTATTCTTTTCACTTCTACAGTGTCTGTAGTAATAGTCTCTACCATGAACTACATTCCCAGCCCTTTTTACTTTACTTTGAGACAAGGCTTTATATGTTGCCCAGATAGACTTCAAACTTGTAATCCTCCTGCCTCAGCCTCCCAAGTAGTAGGGATTTTACAGGCATGCACCACCACACCCAGCTTTAATTCTGTCAAATATTTGTAAATTTCTTTATGGTTCAAAATATGTCTATCTTGGTACATATGCTTTAGATCCTTGAAAAGAATGTAAATGTTATGGATTCTGAGTGTTTTATAAATGTCAATTTGGTCCTTTTGAATCTTGTTGAATTCTTGTTGACTTTATATCTAAGTGTTGTATCACCTGTTGGAAAATGTTGAAGTCTTCAGCTAGAAATGTTAATTTATTTGCTTCTTTCAGTTCTAATGACATTTGTTTCTGATATTTTGTAACTCTGATGTTTGGAGTACTATACATTTAGAATTTCTTTGTCTTCCTGATGGAGAGATCCTTTTAGCATAATATAACACCCTTCTCTGTCCCTGGTAATTTTCTTTGCTCTAAATTCCACTTTATCTCATATTGCTGGTGTACTCTTGCTAATATTTAAATTGATATTTGCATGATATTATCTTTTCCATCCTGACTGTCAATCTTCTTAAGTCTTTACATTTTAGGCAACATATCATTAAGTCATGTTTTTATCTTTTTAAACCAATGTCTAACTTTTAATGGATATATTTAGGCCATTTCTATTTAATGTACTTACTGATATTAGTGTTTTTGTTAGTTTATTTTTGTTTTCTGTTTATTCTCCATGCTTTTTCTATTTCTTTTTCCTTACTTCCTGTGAGTTATTTGAACAATCTTTAGAATTCATCCGCTTCATGTATAGCGTTTTTGAGTGGTTGCTCTAGGTATTACTGCACACATATATTATAATGGTCTACTAGTGTCAATATTTTACTACTTTGAATAAAGTAGAGAAGCCATACCATTCCTCCACCTCTTTACCTTCCTCTGTTTCTATGAAATTATGTTAAATATTTCTTCCTCATACATTTAGAACCACATGAGACAATGTTATAATTGGCATTGCAACCAGCAAGCATAATTTAGAAAACTCAAGCAGAGAGGAAGATCAAGCCATATGAATTTTTATTTCTGCTGTTTTTTCTTCCTTGCTGATACCTGAGACTCTTTTTGTTGTTTACTATTTAGAGAACTCCCTTTAACCATTATTGGAGTATAGATCTGTTTTTGACAATTTCTTTTAGTTTTCCTTCATCTAAGACTATTTTGATTCCTTCCCACATATGAAGGATATCTTCATTGAGTGCAATATCTCCTTTTTTTGCCACTTGAAATGTTTGGTGTCACTTCCTTCTGGCCTCTGTGTTTTCTGATCTGTTATCTACTGTCACTCAAACTAGTTTTCCCCCATAGGTAGTGTCATTTCTCTATCCCTGCTTTCCACACTGTGTCTTCACGTTTCTGAAGTTTGATTAAAATGGGTCTTAGAGTGGATTTCTTTAGATGTATACTTTTGGGGCTTCATTCAACTTCTTGAGTTTCTAGGTTTATGCTTTTTTGCCAAATTTGGGAGGTTTTTAGCCATTAGTTATCTGAGTATTTTTTCAGTTCCATCTGCTCTCCCTCTTTCCCTACTAAAATTCAAATTCTCTGATTGTCAGATCTTTTGGTTATAATTCTAGCTGTTCCCTGATTTCTGTTTAATTTTTAACCAGCAAAATTTCTTTCTGAAATTCAGATTGGTCAATTTTCAATGTATTGTCTCACTTCTTTCCTATGTCCTTTCCATCTCACTTTTAGATCCCATCCACTGAGTTTATTTTAATTATTATTTGCAGCTCTAAAAGTTCTATTTTGTTCTCCTTTATATATTTTGTTCTTTGCTGAAAAGTCTTATTTCCTGGCTAAGACATTCTCTTTTCTGTTTGAATAAAGAAGCATGGTTGTAGTTGTTAGTGAAAGTATTTAAGTAATTACTATTTTTAAATCCTTGTCAGATAATTCTAACATCTATGTCATCTTGATGACACATCTACTGATAATATTTTTCATTCAGTTTTAGATCTTCATGTTTTTTGGTATGATTAATGCTTTTTATTGAAATTAGGGAGTTTGGATGTTATATTATAAAACTGGTTGGCTTCCTCTGACACTGCTCTGACACAGAAGGGGCAACTATCTTATTTCTGCCAAGTGGGTATGGAAGTCCTAGTTCCCCATTTGCCTTTCATTGACATCAAGGGGATGAGGCTTGTCGGTACTGCTAGGCAAGAATGAAAGTTCCAGGTCCCCATTAGGCTTCTACTGGTGTCACTCTAGAGGGGAGAGGAGGGGAAGAAATGCCCCAGTACTGGCAAGTAAGATTGGAGTCTAAGCTCCCTGCTTGGTCCTCAGTGATGGGATCAAACAGGACTGCAGTGTTTTATCTGTTGTTTAGCTGGACTAGAACAGCTTTGTCTAAATGTTGTTTTGTTGTTGTTGTTTTGCTTGCCTGCCCTTTTCCTGGTCCTCTGGCTAGAAACAGCAGGCTTTTGTTGGGACCTTTTGGTCTGTGCCCATTGGCATTCCGGGTTGTTGGTTCTTTTAGTTTCATGCCTGGAATATATGGGACAAAAGAAAGTCTGGGGAACTCACCACAGCATTGTTCCTCAGATCCCAAGGTCCCAATCCACACCAACTTTTCTCTGCCTTTCAGGATCTTCTATTTGTTTTATATATAATATCGGAAGTTGTCAGTTATTGTACACAGTGGGAGAATGGGGAAAGGGATTTCTCTGTCTTTCCAGCAGTGTAAGTTTGGACATTGAGATTTTCGAGCCTGCTGCTGAACTGCTAAGGTTTATAGTAAATGAAAGTGTCTATATCTATAAATGCCTTGGCAGAGCTCTTATTTCATACCTGCCTCATGAAAAACAAAAAGGAAGGGCACTTTCCCTGCATTTGCATGTCTGCTCATCTATCATAAGGATGTATGTTGATGTAGCCTGGTCATACTTTGCTACATTTCCTGTAAGCCAGTGCACCAGAGTTTTGTGAGCCCCTTCCAACATAAAACACCTACTGCTTTCTTTCGATGTCAGCCAGGCTTTGAACTGGGTGTCTGTTCATTAACTTGGCGCTGGTAGGACCACAGTTGATGTCTTGACCTTCTGTGGATCCTAAAGCTGACTCTAATAAAGCTGAAGGGACCCTAAGTCATCAGTTGATGCAACCACCGCGTTTTTCCCATGAGAAAACTGCATTTTGGGGAATAGACCAGCCTTTCTCTGGGTCTCAATGCATACTACACAGAAGCAAAGCCCGGCCAGGAACCGCATGCCCCAGCTACATGCCCCAGTTATTTTAGCCTTATCAGACTGTTCATCTACCCACCTGTCTGCTTTCCAGTGAACTTTGTTGTGCCCTGCGATTGGAGCCTGCCAACTGGCTCCCACAAGTGCTCCTCGGTCATGGGAGTGTTGGTACTCAGTGAGGGCGGTGGGTGGGGAGAGAGATGGGAAAAGGAACGTGGCTGACTCCACACGAACCTGTCCTCAAGAGTGAAAGTCTGATTCATGGGGTCAATGGTCTCATCTTTGTATTGAAAGACAGTGTACTTTTTGTCTCCCTAAGCCCTGTGTCTAGGTCGTTTGAGAAGCGCCTTGGAGAGTCAAGAATAAAATTGCAGGTCAAACAATGGATGACTGGAAAAGTCGGCTTGTAATCAAGAGCATGCTTCCCCATTTCGCCATGGTGGGAACTCGTCAGGAGCCCAGAAAGCTCCAGGAATCGGTCAGAAAATGGGCTATGGGGGGAGGGGGGGGTTGAATGCTTCTGATCTTAAACTTGAACATGTGTTGTGTTACTGAAAGTTATCTGTGCAAACTTGATGGTGGGTGAGCGGCCCGAAACAGAAGGCACTTGAATCTGATGTAGGAAAATCTAGGACATGGGCTAACCTGCCCCTTGAGGGTTTGTGAAAGAACTGCAAGAATGATCCAAGCCTTGATTTGGGTTCCTTCTCTACCCCTTCGATGAGAAAAAGGATGAAGTTCCTACCTTTTCCCCTAATAGAAGGCAGCCAGAAGGGCAAGCACTAGATGCACCGCTTTCACTTTCTAGTGTGCCTGGGACAAGAAGCCAGAGAGAGGGGCACAGAAAAGGGTTCCCATTCAACTCTTGGGGCCCAGTGCAATTTCTAAAATCCACTCGATTCTACTGCTTTCCTTCCTAGGAATCCAGCCTTCACTGAAGTCTTCGAGACTCAGAGCCAGGGAGTCTAGTGGTAGTGCTAGCGACCAGGATAGTGATAGAAGGGGCCAGAGAGCCACTGGCTGGTCGAATTTGACAAGAAAACCCTGCAACTTAACCGTCTACCAAGATTAGCTCCGTTTGCAAGAGTTGCAGCAAACACAATGGCTGTTATCTCAGGATATTTGGCCCTCAGGAGTGGCTTGCTTAATCTCTGAAATTAATAGAGCAGAGAGGAAATGACTCTTATAGAGCTGTGGACCTGCTTCCTTCCTGTTCACAGAACTAGAAGCCCTGGACTCTGAGGTAATGCCATTTCACATAACTAGAGGGCCTGCCTTCCCCAGTTCCCAGGGCAATGCACTTTCTGCTTATTTTAGCATCTGGCATGTGCACAGGTGAGGGGTGTTGATTGGGTCATGATTCTCTTTTCTCTCCCTCACTGTCAACAGCATATTAAGTATGTGCTGTCAAGTTGAGTTGGAGACATTTACAAAACTTTGTTGACTCGGGTCCCAGCTCTCACGAAGAGGGCAGTCAGAGGGGATGGCAAATGTGGAGTGATTACTGAGCAACCTGTGCTCCAACCTGCCAACCCCATCAGGCATCTTTTAGAAGGGAATTTTTCATCTCCAGCCCAGCGACCCTTTTTATTTTGCACTTCTCTTTTATGCTCAACAGTTGAGTCTGCAAAGGAAAACCTCTGGCAACATCCCCAGATTCCATGTTCAGTTTTGATATAACTCAAAATTCCTCCTTTGTTTCCCACATTTCCATTCACTCGGGTCACATCTTGGAGAAAAAGGCAGTCGGGTTGCAGCTGCAAGGGCCCCCTTGGCCTACTCCTTACCCACTGACCAGCACTCGGAGAAAGTATGACTGGTTGGTAACTGCTCTGACTGAGGTCAGCGTACTCCGAAATGAATGCAGTCTGGGGAGCGCTGGCCTTGAGGTAGGTCTGTGGAGCAGCCATCCAAGCCCTCACTCTGAAAAGCTGTCGCTGCTCACACCATTTGCAGGTTTAGCGTCTCCGGGAAGATGGCCTTTAACATGCTTGGTAAGCCTGGCCAAATCCTCACATTCATTGCTGAGAGTCACACTTTGGACTAGACAGAATCGGCCCTGCCTCTTCCTCCAAGGCACACCTTGTTCAGTGCCCTCGGCACTGAATGGTGTGTCTATTCACCAAATGCCAAGCTGTTCTAGAAGGCCAAGTGTTTACCCCAGTTGTGGAGGAGCCAAAAAAATATGCCTCAGGCTCAGAGAATCTTCTTCACAATTGAAACTGCAACCGTCTTCTTGGAAGACGCATCTGGTCTCAGAAAGGGAGGGCAGTGAGAGAGCCTGCTCCTTTGTTGGGGCCTGAGCAGTGCTTATTGCTACCATCGTCAAGGAGCCAGGGCAGCACTTAGTGAGATACGATCACAGCAGAATTTTAGTAGCTGGTCAATCCCATAGCAGCAGGAAAACTGTGCTGTGCATTTTGAGGGTTTCAACAGCCGGGTGTTTATAGATGGAGGGACAGAGACTGTCACGTTAAAAGCAGACTGGCCTGTGAGTTCACCAAGAAACCCGCTGTCCAAACAAGTTACTGCAGGGCCCGGAATGCTAGCAAGAGAATGAGATCCTCTGTGAGAGCTGAGCTTGCACTTCCTGTCTGTGGCCTTGGCCAGGTCTCTCCTTCTGGTCCTCTGTGACATCTAGGATGACACCACGCACCCTGGTTCCAGGAAACCATGGGCATCTGGAAGCACACTGCTCATCCTTAGGGCAGCCACAGCCTAGAGAGCAGCTGCAGGCATTCATCGTCACTGGCTCTCTTGTTCCTTCCTCAGAAACAAGCTAACAAAAACTCGTGTCTCAAAGCAAAGCCTTCAAATTCAACCAGCCCTAGAAACAAGTTCTTTTCAAACAGCTGTAGGGCTTCCATGTAAATAATTGAGAAACTCCTTGCAGGAAAGCGTGCATCTGATGTGACAGCTATTCTTAGCCTAAGAGCAGGGCTCAGGACACAGGGGTTGTAGTCTTTCACCTCCTCCTAAGTAGCTATGGAGGTTTGTCCATCTTCTGCCCACTATGAGAACAAGTTCCCATTAGCCACCAGGGAGAACAGCCACTTTTATTGAGCACTGACTAGGCGTCAGGCATTTTGCTAAGCATTTAAGGGGCACTGTCTCCTATAACCTTCATAATAACCCTGACAGGAAGTGCTATTATTAGCTTCAGGAAAATGGGGCTCAGAAAGGTTAAGCAACATGAGCAAAGTCACAGATCTCAAAAGTGACACATCTCAGAGCCTACTGTCCACTGCCTCTTCCAACTAAAAATTTTCAAAACCAACTATACCAGGCAATAGTCAGAAGAAGTCTCCACAATGCGCATATCTTCTTAGTGCCATTTCTTCATTCCTTAAGGAGCATAACTGCTAAATGACTTGTGATAAAAAAAGAGTTTTGCCTTTTGAACATGTGAGCATCCATCCAAGGTTAACAAGGCACCTGGTGTCCACAGTTAATGTATGGAGCTTCAGTAGGAAACATAGCAGTTAGTCCTTCCCTTTGAAGTTCAGCTGCCGACTCCTTTCCTACATCTATAGATCAATCGATTACCAGCGAGACACTCCAGGGCATTAGCTGTGCAAACTAGTGGTGATTTGGAGCCTGCATGGAGTCAGGACTCCATCTGCACATCACATGTCATTTCTGTCTCAGCGTATGTCCCACTGGACGTTGCAAAGATTCCTTCAACCCTGAGCAGCCACCTGTTTATTCCATGTAGAAGGCAGCTCTTGGACAGAATATGAGAGTTAAGGGCATTAAATGAACCACTGGAGAAAAAAAGGAGGACTGTACTATTTGCTCACTTTCTATGTTCACCCATGTAACTTTACTAATCATTTTTAATCCTATCATTTCTCCTTCTTTATGGATTAAGGTAATAGGGCCTAAGAAATGCAATGACTTGCAGCAGGATGCTCATGAGGAAAACTGGGAACACATCAAGGGTTTCCTTTGGGTGATCACAAGTTGAGTATGCTTTCCACCTACGGAATAACCCAAATCAACCCACAGCCTATTTCCTTTCCACCTCCAAAAAGCAAGTGGTGCTAAGCCCTGCCCTCAGTGTAACAGAGTATGTGGAGATCTGAGTAGCTACAAAAATACAGTGGACCTTTGACTTACAAACTCAGTTTGTTCCCAAGGGCTGGTTGCAACTCGAGTTGGTCAACAAAGGCTCAGGCTCCTCTACACACCCTTCAAATTCTCTCTCCTGTGCACAGGCAGATCTCAGTGTCCTCAGAGAGACAACAGCCCAGGATTTCTCAGTGAACCCCACACAGGAGAGGATGTTGTCATGTTCCTCCAGAACTCTTTAAGAGTTCAATCTGTATCTGAGGCCATCTGGAAGCACGAGCAGCCAGCAATCATGGTGAACGTTGACTGGTCATAAGTTAGACTAAAATTCTAGTCATAATTCAAGTTCTCCATATGTCAGAACAATTGTAACTCAAGAGTCCTCTGTACTAACCCCATTCTATCTGTCCCTATTCTTTACTCTAGTGACCTTAGAAAGACCTAGTTGGAATCTCGCTGGTCACCTCCCCCCAGAATATGTGATCCACTGAAGAGCTGTACTTATCAGCCTTAGGAGCCCATGCTTTTCCTCATGAAAATGGTCCCACACTCAGGAAGAAGAGCTCAAATTGGCCCCAGAGCTGTGACTACCTCTCAGTGAGACCCTTAAATAAGTCCCCTTCCTCTTGCTGTCAGAGAGCCTCAGTGCACTCTCAAAGGCCGGCCTATCTCTGGCCTTTGGCCAGACTCAGAGCCTCTTTTGCATGCCCAGCCTTGGGCTAGACCCTGGGATGCAGGAGTTCAGTGTAGAATCAGATTATCTCCGGGCTTCCCTCATTAAGAACAAATGTGTCCCCTGAAGGTCGTGGTGGACTGGGAAGAATGAATGACTGAGTGGATGTCCACGTGTCTTACATCATTTGCTCCTGCGACACAGGTATTGAGAAGAGACTGAGGGTCAGGAAACATAGGGACTTCCCCAAGGTCACATGGCAGGAGGATGTGGATTCGAACCTCACACCCAGATGCTATGCCTCCAGGGCTCCTCCCACCCTGCTGCTTCCCTTTCCAGAATTAGGAGCTCAGATAGCCACGGAGCCTTTGCAAGCCATGCCCAACTCTGAGTGCTCAGGCTACAGCAGGAGACAAAACAGAGATCCAGATGTTCTGGAGCTTTCATCCAGCAGCAGACACAAGCCCTAAGCAGGTAGAATGGAAGCATCTTCACTGTAGTGGCTCCCCGGAGCCTTCTGAGCTCATGTGCTGCCCAGCTGGCAGGAAACCAACTGCTTTCAAAGCCCACAGGGAGGTGGGGGCTGGCATGGCTTTTAGAAGCTAAGAGGAAGCCCAAATTGAAGGACTGATGTCTTTGCCAGGATCCCTGCTTCACAGACAGCATTTATAGGTACAAGTCTAGCCCCAAAAGAGGGAATCTCCTATATATGAGCCCCATTGTGTCCCAGGGAGCAGCTAATCAAAGAGGTGACTGTCCCTGCCACTTACTGAGCTCTTAATATGAGCCTCTGGGCCTCAGGCTGCCCATCACTGAAATGGGCTTAATACTTCTGCTCCCTGCCTAAATCAAAGTCTCTGGGATGACAATGAATAAGACGTGGATATGGACATTTTCCAAAGCTCACAGGGTCTAACTGCTTTTAGTCTTTCTTTTAGCAATCAGAGATTAGCATTGGCTTGGCTTCTTCTCATCAGGAGGGCAATGGGGAATGTGTCTGTGGAGCTCAGGCAGGACCACAGAGGCCCCCTGAGCGTGCTGCAGCCTCATCAGCAGTCTCACCGCTCCAAGGCGAGCTGGATTTCTAGTGCAGCTCTGAGCATTCTGGGTCAAGGCCCGCAGTGCGTCTGTGCCTTGCTATTTTGGGGATCCTCCCCACGGAGCACGCAGCTGTTCACGCCCGTTGCTCCCTCCTCCTTTGCAGCAAGGGCCCTCCTCTGTCACAGATGCCCAGCCAGGGTGGGCAGCCGGGCAGTGGCTGGGCCTGCAGACAGTGCTCTTGCAGAATACCACTGGGCCTGGCATCTGGGTCCTGCCTGAGCACCTGAGCTCAGCGAGCCAGTCTGTTAGAAGGGGCCGATACTGGAATGGAGGTTTCACTTGGCATTTGACTTCTGTGGGCACCTGGCACCACAGCACTGTCTGTTTCTGAACTTCTGAGAGGCCACACTGGCCTTGTGTGTAGCAGATTCCTTCCTAGCCCCATGTCCAGCTGCCTTGGTATGTGGCCCAGGGTAGCATGCGTCTGGAAGTAGGGCCCTCTGGGGAAGGAAAGGCCTTTGTGGAACCCCGGGCTGGGGCACTGAGCGGGCACAGCCAAAAGAAGATTTGGGCTCCACACCCTCCTAGGGAACTGCAGGCCAGGGCCCGCTCCACTCTCGGGACCAGCCTCTGGCCCTCCCTGACTCCCCAGCTGGCAAACTCAGTGTGTCTTTAGTGGTAGACATTGGGGTCATAAGCTGGCCCTGGACTGCTGCATTCCAGATTTCTCGGGGTGGGGAACCAGGTTGGGGCTTCCCAAGTTGGGGCTACAGAGTCTGCTTTGTGCGGTGGGTATAGATAAATGTGTCAAAACCCTCCCTCCTCCCCTCTGCTTTTTCTCCCTCCGTTTCCTGCCTTCACCTCCGTTCTCCTCCCACCTCCCTTCTCACACATGGCCGCTGCCCAGACCCAAAGAGTCAGGATGGCAGGCACGGACCACAGGCCAGGGACGGACCACTCAGGGCCCAGACCCAAGGCCTAGTACGGCTGCCTCTCTCTTCCTGTGTCCCTCTTGCCTTCCCTGGGCACAGCTTGCCTCTGTCTACTGCCTTCCGCAGGCATGAGTGCCCACCCGATTCCCCACCCAGAGCTCCCTCTGCACTTCCGTGGCTCCCCAAGGCTGTCAGCTGGCGCGGGCCCATACTCGCTCCCTCAGTGCCTGCCTGGAGTTCCTGCTCCTCTCCCCCTGCGGCCGGGGCTCAGCATCTGGCGCATAGTAAGTGTGCTCAGCAGCAGCGGCTATACTGCTTTGTCTTAACCAGAAGGCCTCTCACCAGTCTTTCGGGCCATCTCTTCTGTTGGACAGGAGAGGCCGGGGCACACGGACGGGAAGGGGGTCACCAGAGGCTTCGGGCTACGTGGGGAATCCATTTGTTTTAGTTACTTTCGCACTGCTGGCACACGATACCTAACCCTCACAACCTCAGAGAAAAGGTTTCTGTTGCCTCACAGTTTGTAGAGGTTCCAGGCCACAGACAGCTGGCTCCGAGACAGATGCACAGCGGAGGAAACCCAGGGAGGAGTGCAGAAGGGAGATGGGCCCTTCTGGGCCATGCCCACAGTGACCCGCCTTCCCGACAGGCCACACTTTGCGACATCACATTTTGCTATCAACGCATCAATGAACTGGTCCACTGATGAGTATCTCGCCCCTGTGATCCCATGGGGGAAGATCTACATATAAACCCTCCTGTCATTATTTTCTGAGAAGTGGTTGTCTCGAGGTCTCACACTGGAAATGGAAAGACAACAGGATAATTTCCAGAGTACCATTCTCTCCAGTGGGTAACTCCAGCCTGCAATGCCAGCTGAGCCCTGGGACAGAGGCTAGGTGCTGGGGCTACAGAGATGAGAGGGAAACCGGCTCTAGCCTTCAGAGGGGGACACTGTGGAAATGGAAAATGCATGGGCCTAATATGACAGCCGTAAGATTGGTCAGAGCACCTGGGATGGGAGAAGAGGTCGAAGGCACGAGCTGAGAAGGCCAAGGGAGCAGGGTGTGCCTCAGTCCACTAGACAGAATGCAGACTGCGCCACACTGTGCAGAAGCCACGAGAGTGAGTGAGGCCCAGGAGAACCCGCGGGGGCTTCACCCGCTCACTCCACTCCCGAGCCCTGGCCACTAAGAAGTGCGCTGGTGCGGGTGGAGCCGAGCACTTGGCACGGCTGTGTGTCCTGCAGAGCTCAGAACTGATCACCTAGCCCGTGCTGCGGTGGAGGTCTTTAAGCTTTTCAGCTCCAAACGGTGGTGTGTGTCCTCTCCTGGAACAGTGCCAGAAGGGGACTTGGGCAAGACTTATTCCCCAGGGACGGAGGCTCAGCCCACACTCTGGGTCAAGGGTTAGCGGACCAGGAGCTCTGAGGTCCCTGCAGCCCACAGACTGCTGTGGTAAATGAAGCTGTTGGCATGCACCCTTGCCTACCCCTGAACATGCTAGTAACCACACGCAGAGTTCAGAGTCACAACGGGCACAGTCTCCATCGCTATGTAGGCCTGGCTGAGCATGATCTGGGTCACTGGCAAAGAGGTTCGTTACCCCCCAGGCCACTTAAGCTAAAGCCACAGGGTCTCACACCACGCCATGGGCCCTACTTCCTCCTGCACCAAGCTGGCCCTGTCCCACTCTGCCCTGGATTCCATCTTTCCCAGGAGCTCTTACCTCTGCAACTACTCCTTTGGCTTCCTGTGGCTTTCATTTCTCCTCCCACTGGCAGCATCTTTCTCTGCTTCGTTCCTCCCCAGTCCCTTCCCGTGGTGCTCTAGGCCTTCTGGGAGCTCAGAGCCACTTCCCCAGCCCACTGCTCTCTTCCCTGGAGTGGGCCATGGCCCTTACCCCCAGGGCCTTTGCGCTCGTGCCCTCCTACCTGGACTCGTCCACCCCAGCTCTTCCCCGGCCTATTCCTACATTAGAATTTTAGCTCAGTGGCTCCCCCTCAGAGACACTGGAGTCTTCCTCCCCGCCATCCTGTCACGCGTCTTCTGAAACATACTGCTCGATTTAATGTGGTCCTGGTGCACAGTCTTCTGGAATCCCAGCTCCTCTCTGCTTTGTGCCCCACACCCCAAGTGTGTGCACTGTCCCCCTCCGTGGCTGCCTCTGCTTCCCGAGTAAGCTCTGGGTGCCGACATTACTTAGTGTTAGGGCTGCTCTTAGAAATGTCAGAGAAATTAACCATTTTCTTGGCTCTTATTCCCTCAAGTCAAACCCCTAGGGTGGAGAACAATGGCCTTGGCCTTCAAGAAGCCAGTTCCCGAGCACCAGCACCTGCTTTCTGAGTAGCCAGCTGCACTCAGCTGAGTGGACAGCAGCTAACTACTCGCCATCTTTTTCATTTTTTAGCCACATCACACTGTGGGAACTTAAAATACCTTGCCCTTTCCTGTAGTTAATGCTGACAAAAAAATCACTTTATCGGCAGCACATTAACAAACATAAATCTCCTGTGTTTCTCCCAGCAGTTCAGCTTCAGTTTCCCAGATAAGGAAAAAAGGTGTGGAGGACTGCGAGGAGACAGGCGCGGCGGGGTCTTGTTAAAAACCCGTTCAGAAGGAGTCCTTCCCCGGGCTCCGTCCATGGTGTCTCTTACCGAGGGGTGGAACGGAAAGCTAACACTACAGGAACGCTCCCACACCGTCGCCACCTCTACAACCTGTCATCCCCTCCACCGCCTCCTGTACCTCTACCCAGGCCACCCTCACCACCAGCACCACCGTTACCACTGCCACCGCCATCACCGCCACTGTCCCACACCTCCTCCACCTCCACTACTGCCGCACCAGCACCCTTACCACCGCCACCACCACCTCTGTCCCCACTGTCACGGTCTTCGCCACCGTCACTGTCATCATCATCATCTCCACCACTTCAATCATTACCATCTCTACCATGACTATCAGGATCACCTCTACAGCCACCAGCTCGCTCGCTCGCTCTGCCTCTCAGTTTCTGGTTAGAGCCTCTCCCTCCCTGCCTCCTTCCCTCCCTGCCTCCCTCCCTGCCTCCCTCCCTCCCTCC